>JACCGJ010008936.1:0-17923 GCA_013407085.1 Atriophallophorus winterbourni
GTCAGAGAGGAGGGAAGTTGAGTGAAGAAAGCAATGGTTGCAAAATCAAAATATTGATTGTATTGCTTTACTTCCTTTGATGTGGTATCCTTTAAACGCAAAATGATATCCGAAGGTACTCGATAAACATTTTGATCGCGATTTAATGAACACTAGGCAGGCAGCCAGGTACCACATATGACCTTGGTATTGGTGTTTACAATTAACATAGAATATGAAACGCATTATGTAGCATAAACAAAACACACTCATAAAAAATCGCAGTATTCGATCACACGAACCTTAGGGGTTTATCGCTTAAATGCATCAAGAAATTATTTATCGAAGCGACGCTTGCACATTTGCTGATACGACGGCGCCGAACAGTCTGATGGCAAACAAAGTAATACTAGAATGCCACTGTTACATAGGGTTCGTACAACGAACCACGATGGTGTGTAAGTGCGGGGGATGTGAGCAACACATTACTTTAGTATGATGGCAAGTTTTCGTCTACATACTCATCGACATGGAAGAAATTTCATTGGAAGCGAACTTGCGATCACTACGATGACGGATTAAACACCAACCACTGGCTGACGCTTTCACGAATGTGCAGGACTCGGCATCTTGGCGGACACCAGTCAATCATTGAAATTATTAATGGTGGAATATATTAATTTAATGTTTCCTTCGACGAATTTGATTATTCAAGACATACAAAAATGGAAGAAAGACATGTGTCTTATCGGAAGCCAACATGAGCTGTGTAATATACACACTTCATGAACGCCGTTCAAATAAAGATAAAACGAAAGATGGTGCAAAACTTATTCACGCCAGCAACTCGAATTTCCACTAGAGAGACCGAGTATCTTGCGCTGATACGCAGTTTTGTAATTAGTGACGGTTATCCATCATTCCTCATTGAACGAAAAAGTACCCGTACCGAAATTACCAAAGAAAACGTTATATATTCGACTCCAAGCTAAGCACGACGTCTTCAGTTACTCCTTGACCAGCAAGCTCCAGGAAAGAGTTTACAATACGTTCTCCTTTGGAAAAGTGCGGATAATATTCACCACCGAACCAATGATCAGACAGCTACCTCGTCTGGCAAACTCAGTACGTGTTACCAATTCATGTACTCATGTGGAGCAGGAAACTTTGCTCGTACGACGCGGAAACTGCCTAAGGGAGTGTGGGAACATCACCCAAGTTGACTGAGCATAATTTGATTTGAACTCATCTCGCTGACATGGACTAATGAATAAAATTTAAGGAGGCGTTCTCAGTCGTTTAAATCGCTCTTCAAAACGTGTCACAAAGACTTGGCTTGAGGACAGCTGATGCGATTGCGATTAAGAAAGTTTGAGACTGAACTAATGTGTGTCCAGAAGCCATTAGTTTCGTGATCAGTCATTGCCTTGGCCAACATTGAAATCGACCAAAACATTGATTCAAGAATTTATGGTCACAAAAAGCACATAGCTTCACAATTACCATATCATAGTAAATATACGTTCAGGAAATAAGTATAAAATAAACATGTAATGTCAAGTTTAGTCAAGTTGTATAGTTACCATGAGTCAATACGCAGGTGTCGTCAAATCGTTATGCAACAAATAAGTATCCAAATTTCGAATAAACGTTTCGATGCTGGGAGAGATGATAAGCGTTTCAGGGTGGGAATTCCAAAGGAAACAGACACGTACACAATAAAAATATCGGCGACAGCTGATACGGGAGTGGGGAATTTGCAGTGTCACTGAGTGGCTGCGTGTATGACGTGAATCACGGTATTCGAATAAATGTTTTAAGGGATGATATGGGGTATTTAATATTTTATATGTTAGTATCACATCGCTTCGAAGGCTTCTTTGGAGGGGAGTGGGGAGCCTCAGTTTTTGCTTACGGAAACCTCTTACAAGTTTGGTTGCGCGATGGTATATTTTGTCAAGCAATATTATATCCTTTTTTAACCACGGAGTCCAAGCTTGTGATGCATGTTCCATGGTTGGAATTATATAGGCGTTCATGATGGTGGGCAAAGTTCCAGGCGAGAAGGTTCTGAAGATCCGTCGCAGCATACCTAGAAGCTTGGAAGCACGCTTGTAGATAACCTCACAATGCAGGCTGTTCTTCAGGCTGCCGCATACCCAGACTCCAAGATCCCTTTCCGATTCTGTCCAGCTCAAAATAGTCTGCCCAAAGTGATACTGGTACTGGAATGGCTTACCAATTTGCAACACCTTGCATTTTTGGATATTGAATGGCAAATTATTCCGTACCGACCATTCGTGTAGAGCATCTAGATCACGTTGCAGCTGTACACAGTCCGCAATTGTTTTTATCCGGGTCCAAAGTTTAATGTCATCAGCAAAAAGAATCACCTTGCATGCGAGCGTCTCTGGTAAGTCGTTGATGTAAGCCAAGAAAAGTACTGGCCCGAGGACTGAACCTTGCGGTACGCCACTAGAGGTATCAATAGTCTGTGATAGTAATCAATAATATGTGACTTTGATTTTTGTGTTGTTTTTTTATGTTGATCAGATTCACGTCTTTATTTATTTATCTATGTATTTTAAAGCGTGATGTGAAATACTGAAAAGAAACTACTTTGTTCAAATCAAGAGTGAGGTTGAAAAATATTTTGTTTTCAGATTAAGACAGGAACAGCGGTGTGGACTAGTTCAAGTCGTAGATTCATCTGTCAGGTTGCCATCCTCGTTGCATTATTTTGAGCTCCTGGTTATCAGGATATACTGCTCTTACACTTACCTTGTTGGAATCCCCTCGAAGTCAGCTTTCTGGATATACCACTCGCGTATTCGATAATAAGAGCAAATTCGGATTTATCGTGATTTTTCCATAGTGGATCTACGCGTGCAACGCTGTTAATACTCTTCAAGTTCTCAAGGGGATTAACGTCATCGGAACGATCTTATTCTTCGCCATCGACTGGTTATATATTCAACATCGTGCGATCAACTACCGAAGCATATAGCTGGATTCAATTCTGATTTTGCTCTTATTCATCAACACCCCTCTTTCGGGATCACGATATTCATCGTCAATCGTTCGACAGAACCACTACTTGTTAACACAACCCCAGACGGATGATCCCAAAAAGAAAACAAAACGCATCTGGATGCAAGTATAAGGTGTGTTACAAATCGACAAGTCCTAAGTCGAGGTCTGTCACGTGTTACGCTTGTTTGTTGAAAGTGCTTGAAATGACTACCAAAGAGCTGATAGAAAACCCATCATGCTGGAACTCGTCAACATTTGCCCAGATCATCGCGCAGATGGTGAGTACAACGGGTAAATGTTTGCTGGGATCAGTGACCCCTCAACTTAACGGAAACGAGGAAGGACTCAGCAAAACCACTGCTAAAAAGACCGACTCAAATTTAAAACAAAAATCCACAAGCGTAAACCTTAGTTTTATATGTACCAACGTGGCCGAATCACGGGAAACGCTGTTCGAAGCTAGGCAAAAACATGATTTAGTGTAGTGGTATATTCGTTGTAGTCATATAAGACTGGCCGCTGTTACTCCCTCATCAGTAGTTCGGCTGAACCGACACCTGAATTCTCCTCACAAAAATAATCCTCGCCTTTTGCGAATACCGCTGCAATCTGCGCAGGACGTGAACACGTACTCTTTAATGCTTACCTTCTTACAGATGTTCTAGATGTTACATGTCGTATCCAAGCAGATCTGCCATGGTGGGAGAATTATTGAACTTCTAGGCGTTCCGGAAGTTGCGGCTGACATATCTTCTCAAGAAAAGTCTGAGCACGATCACAAACAGTGGAAATACATAACCAAAACAATCGGTATTAAAAAAGCCATACTTATGAATGCTATAAATGACAAGGTCCTAGCCCTTTGAAGCTAACCATTTTGAAAACCGCAAAGACCGAAAGTATCAAACATGAATGGAAAGCTAATAGAAAAAACCTACCCCAAAACGTCAAGTTGAGCTTTCAAAAGATGATAGCCGAAAGCAAGCACACGGATAGTACCGACCTACCAACGCCTAGTGATGCGATTCAAACTTAATATCACGCGATAGCTCCACAAAATTGATCATTCCGACTCTAACCGAGTCGGCCCTTTGATAACTTTTCATGATTTGAACACTACAAACTTATAAGATTTTTATATACAAATGCGCAAAACCTTTCAAACAAATAGGCGGAGTTAACCGAGATATGGTCGCACTACTCACCTCACATTATCGCCACTACACAAACATGGTATTCTTCCCAATTGATTGAAATGGAGATATCCATTCCAAATATGAATTTGATAAGGAACGATCGAGAGAGAAGTGGTGGTGGTGTTGCTCTTTATTATCATAATCGACTCCAGTGCCATCCAATAGACAAGACAGAATTCTCGCTCGAGGATACAATTTGGTGCTCTTTAACGCTGATGTCTGGTGAAGTTTGCATTATTGGTGTGGTCTACCGGTCTTCCTCATCTATGATATCGAAAGGTCGATCCAAGTGCTTCAGCCTTTGACTCGCACTCAGCAAGCAACAATACTTATTATTTTAACCTGCCTACTTTTATCTCAGGGACGTTCTTTCCCCACAAACGCTAGAATACCAATTTAGAGAGGTACTAGATTCAGTCCCTTCATACAACCATGTTCACGAATGCACACGGATAAGAGGTTTTGACCGCCCCTCCGTCTTGGATTTGATATTAACATCGGAAGAACAATCTGTCTAAGCGATCAAATGCATATATACGAATGCTCAATGCTTAACCATCAAATTAGCTAAACTTTGTTCCAGCCCTACATGACTCATACGATGTGGTGTTCAGTAAACCTAGTCAGTGGAGATGAATGTACGATCAACATCATTTACCGCACGCCATCATCCGAAAACTCATTTAATGATAAGCTAATAGAATCGTTGTAATGCATCACAAGCTGCCAGACTACGCAATTGCTGATCATTGGCGATTTTAATCTCCCGCATCTGTTTTCAAGAAGTGAACACTCCCCGCATTCGTTTGAACATAAATTCAAGGAGGTTATCGAAATTGCTTCACTGCAGAACGACTTTGACCAGCCAACTCGCAGACGGGGTCTTGACCAACCTTCAATCCTTGTCATTGTCTTAAGGCCTGAAGCAACTGCGGTAGAGGATATTCAATACCTGGTACCATTGAGAAAGAGTGACCATGCAGAGCTTGTCTTTGATTATGTATGCTGTGCCGAACGATTGAGCGAACAGAAGATACAATTTCAATCCTTAAATACCAGTCTCCAGGATGCACAAACTCAAGCGTTTGATTTCATGAATTCTGGCTTATATTACAATATATTTCTAAATTATTTGAATTCGAAGATTGAAGAAAACTCGAGTTTTATACCACACAAATGAAACCACAGCTATCGCTTTGTTATCCGGAGTAGAACTAAGTAGTGGTTAGCCATAAAGAGAGAGTAGTGGGTAATTTTGGTACGGACGCAACTCTGTAAGATACGGAATCACGTCACTGCTCTTGTAAGAGAAGATCGCATGCAATTCCAATGGAACTTGCTTAAGAGAATGGAAAAGAATCCTAAGCTTCTCTACAAGATAATCAATGATCGATCAAGCATCAAACCAGGCGTATTCTCTGTACAAACCCTTAATGGGTTGACTCACTCTACCCAAGATACCGCCGATGCATTAGCAACGCCCTACTCACTTGTCTTCTAGACTAAGCGTTGTATCCCTATCAAAGTTTCCCCTAATTCGCCACGTTTGGAATTATTAAGTGAAATAATTGTCAATGAACATATGGTTTGGTGGGAACTTTGTCAACTAAACGAAAAGAAGTCCCCTGGCGAAAACAAAATTAACCTCCCCATACTTCGCAGGTGTCGCATTGCTTGAAACAAACAGCAAGCGAACTAGACTTGAGCTATTAACTAGGGTTGCTCCATGATTGAGTAATCGCAATCAGAACCCTACAAACTAATAAACGAAATTTTTATGACGTAACCTGGACATCCAAGTACGTCCTGTCGCGAAAAGTTGCATCATTCCAAGCAGAAGGAATTTTCTCATGGATGAGAATATTCCATCTAATCCAAAACCTACCGCGATATTCGAGACAACTGAAATAGTTTAAAGTTATTGGGAATAAGACACGGTATTACCCACGCAACAACGGCAGTGAAATGTCAGTGGGAATTGAGTGGCTAGAACACATACTGCGACATGAATGCATGGAACAGTAAGATCATTTGCTTGTGGTAGACCAGAGTCCCACGAGGTGACCCGAGGCTATCCCTTGCCGTCGGGAATCCGTGTGCAGACCACAGTTCCTTTGCATAAGACACGAATGCAATTAAAACCGTAAAGCGCAATCACTAAACCACTTGAAATCTGTCTACATCAGCAGTTACGCAGGTCATACAAGCGGCTTTCTGTATGTAAGTTGGCCTCCTTCGGTCGGCTTCAACGGAAACATTAACCAAGCTTGATCCTCCAAGTTGGAATCACTCTTCATCGAAAATGACGAACAACAGGTCAAATTGTCTAGCGACCATGTAGAGAAGACTCCTCCGAACAAATTCTAAATGCACTGGCCCAGGGTTGCCAAACAAATGGGGAATTAGTCACGCGAGATTTTGGCGAACGTACAAGCACGGGGATGAGAACACGCCTTCGATTGAAACACGTGCTGTGTTTACATGAAGATTCACTCGCAAGACAAAACACAATTCACAATGCGAAAAATTCGGTCGGAACGAGGTTCGAATATCGGGTCACAAATAAACAATAATCATCCATCGAGCTGAGACTGAATCTTAACGTGGTGTGATGGTTTGTGTACCCCCATGACCCATTGAATTATACTGGGTGGTGCTCCCCGGGCACCTTCAGAGCCACTCATACCAGGAAGGTCAATGGATAGAGGCCAAACGAACACGGTCTCAACCAAACCCACTGCCTTGTGGGTCAGGCTTTTTAGTCAAAGTCTCTGGTCGAGAACCTTAATCGTTCTCCTGTCTAGGCATAGACGACCTGGCAGTACCCATGCCCGTATACAGCCGTGATGACGCAATAACAATGAAATCGATCGTGTTCTTCCGGCTTGCCTTTCAAACATCATATACTACTAATCTGTAGAATCTGACATCAACTGAAAAAGGGTACCATGTCCAGCATACCTCTACCAATGCAGTCAGGTGAATCAGGCCTTCAAGGGCTTTCATCGCACTTTGGAAAAGTAGCAATTTATCAATCAAATAACCAATGAAAAGACATCTTAACTGAATAGATACAGCAAGTGTATTTGACCAGCAATTGATTTTAATATGTTTGGGATCCAGATCACCGCCAACATCAGACGTAAAAGGGGTACCATCAATATATAAGTAACCTTTAGCTTCTGATACAGAACCTTCGTCAGACCAAGGGGGATATTTAGGACAAGTATAATTCAATCCACCACTCTGTTTGATCTCAGTGCCATGCAGTTTATAATAAATACAGGGGATGTAAAGTCACGTAGCCAAGACCAGGATCAGTGATCGATTTTACTGACATCGTCAGTTTAATACGGGTGAACACGTTCAAGGTCGATTTGCACAGTGTCTCACGTTTGTGACAGGGCATAACGGACGCGGTTATGGTTATAAAATATTCTGGAAAAACTACTCAAACGTTAAGTATAAAATGAAGGTAGGTTAACTTATACTCGCATCAGTGGAGCCGCTGAAATGAGATCTCTCTCCCAGACACTGTATTGATCACATCATCATAGACAGCATTATACCGGCAGCACGTACCGAATGCTTAACTGCCACACAACCACGAAAAAGTAAAATCCTAAAAGATGGGGAAAGGGTGGGACTTAAATTGCTACGGCTTCTATAGAAGAGCAAGCACAAACGGACTTTGTATTGATAACAAATCGATCTGTTATAGCCATTTCAACTGCCTCCGCATGTAGACGTTTGTCATACGGTTTAATACCGCGTTTTAACACTTCCGCATGATCTAAATCGTCGCTGTGGCCGGTATCTAAAACGCGCTCCACCTAGTTAGAATCAAATGGAGGATACGCATTCGCTTTCGATTGATTGAAAGCACAAGCCTGATCTAAGCAAAGTGCCGTGCAGTCAGAGACTACACGATACGTTTCTGGTGTTCTTCGATTCGGGTAGATTCCCCAGAAGTCGACCATGTAAACACCAGTGCAAATCTTTCGTTTGATTCTGGTGATCTATTCATGACAGTTGATAAAGGTGTTTTATCCTTAAGCTACATTGAGGACGAATGGATAGTTTTTCCTTTCTTATACATCACAAGTACCACCATATCACCGCTCACGTGGACACTATGGCTGTACAGTAATTTGCCAGCATCAGGCTTGTAATGTCATACATACACCTGGTTCAATACTCTACGGATAATTTCCAAAGAGACTTCAATATACCGTATACAAACCGTATCTCACCGATGGGTATATCAACCTCCTATCTGGCTTTTCAGAAAACGTTCAAGATAACCATGGTAAAAAAGGCGTCGGTTAGCTTCACGGTGATCCTGTTTTCGTTCATTTTCATCGCTACACAGGTGCTCTATCTTATGGAAAATGGTTAAAGCCGTGGACATAAAGACTTATCTTGGATGAGCAGAGATGGATCGCAGGACGGCATCTGTATCGATGCACCTGTTAATTTATCCTATCGCGGAAAAATAGAGGATTGGATCGCCGTGCCATTACATGAATATGATAAAACAGGCGCTGATGATAACATTGGCGATTGATTAAAGACCCGTTGAACAAGATGATTGTTGAATGTGGAAAAAAGTTTATTAACATGATAATAGAGATCCGGGACATGTACAAATACGGGTAAAGGGATATCGAGGTCAACGATGCTTTTTCTTCTTTTTTGCTATTGAACCGCCACTTGCAAAGGATGCTGGAACTTTGCCTGTTTGCGATGCAGATGTCGGCGTGCTGCCGGCCGATAGAAGTTCCGGTGACGATCCGCCCATGAAATTTTCTGAGAGGGGTTGCGTACTAGCCGCGCCAGATCCATCAACTGTGAAAAGCAAATCGCGAAAGGAAAAGATCCCATCTTCAAACAGATAACACATCATCATTACGTGCGAGAACTCTTCAACGTCGTTTGGCTCAGACAACTCGGATGATATTCAGACAATCGCTTTTCCAGTTTCCAGGTCTTACGGTCAATGTGTTCAACCCCACAAGAGATAGTGAATTGGTAAATGTACACTTCATTCATCGGACAAGTCTCACCGCTATTCATATTTTCATTCTTACATTTGTCTAAGCCTGGGCAATCTGACAGTATCTTAGCCCACGTGCAGTCTATGGCTATGCGGTACTATGCCTCGATTAGGCTTGTGCTGTCGTATTTGAATGCATGTTCCATTCGAGGTGTAGGCACCTCTTCCCAGTTTGTTTGTGCTTACTCTTCTATATAATCCGTAGCTATTTAAGTCCCACCCAACCCATATTTTAGGATTTTACTTTTTCATGGTTGTATGGCAGTTAAGCATTCGCTACGTGCTACCGGTGTAATGATGTTTGTGATGATGATGATGATGTGCTGTCCTTCATACATAACGACGAGTAGCGTGACAGCTCTAGATGTACGAAATCACAAGCACAGAGTCAAGCACAGTGCCGCGTACTGGGTTAAGACACACCAAGCCTAAATAGATATCCGAGAAAGGGATAATGGTAGTAAGACTGCCCGGATACAGACAAAGTTCCACAAAGTCTTAGACGGCACGGGCTGAGAAACTGACCGTACCAGGGACTTGACAAAATGAGAAGTGGAAGTAAAGCTCATGCGTTGTTTTTGGTAAGTAGTGAGTATGTATGTATGTATGAAATCACAAGCCTGACCCAGGCAAAGTGCCGCACAGTCGAGGACTGCACGTGGGCTAAGATACTGTCAGGTTGCCCAGGCCTAAGTAGTGAGTAACATGCAGCGAGATGATAGCGTGACTCTATGTAAGCGTGTTGGCTGATGTTGATGTAGAAACCAGCATCAAAAAATAAACAAGACATGCTACTATTTATAAAAAAAGTAGGCATTCACACACAAAAAACAAAAGAAATACTTACTTGTCGATATCTCATTCTCCGCAAACAGGGACTGTTACACAGCGACCTGATTAAAATTGAAAACGACATAACTTACTGCCACAGATGTAACCGAAGATCGAGAGAAAAGTCGGTCGGAGTCTCTGAATTTTCGAATCCGCTTATCCCCTGCGTTTCGACCCACATTGGCCAAACCATTGTTAGCACTGGGTGTTCCCGAGGCTGAAAGTAGGTACTTATCCCATCCTTTGATGATGTTCCCATAAGGTGCGGTATCGTCCAGATAACTACCTTCGAAAAGGTAAATCTGACGTTCCAGAGCGGCCAAGTTTTCCTGAAACACGAGATTAAAAAGGGCACGCGTGCAAACCGAAAGTGCGTTCCGCTGACGGACTAGGTCACACAAATCAGCCTTCAAATCAACGAGATTGGGTTTCGGGTTAGTCTGAGTAGGCATGAGGCTAGAATTGAAAGAAACTTTTAATTAATTGAGTATGAACGAGAATGTTCGTTTTAGAATCACATGATACTAAAGGTTCGTGCATATAGTGCACGGAATCTCAAACATGGATCTAAGGAAACCACCACACAGTCCGAGACAATGTGGGCAGGTTTCCTAATCGTACTACCTTTGGAAAATCAATTTAGCACGGAGCTGCTGCTAATAGGAACAGCATTTTTAAATCTGAAATAATCCATGTATTTTAGTGTGATTATCAGACGCAGCATTGAAGGCACTTTATGTTTTGCACTAAGGCCATTCAGACTTATTTTAATTTCGTGCGGATGGCTCCAGAATGGATTAGCTGGCTTTATTGATGTCTCGAAGAACATCAGCAACGCGCGTGGATCGGAGGCGAGATCGTTGCACATCGTAATCCAGTAGTGTTTCCAACTTCGAACGCCGCAGACGGTACACAGTCCCGCTTTCACAGTCGAAGACCATGTCTTCATTAGACCGTGTGTCGCGGACGACAAGTACTGACTGGTGTCAGGTCGAGCACCGGCTTCGTAATTAATGAGTTGGCCTTTCGGTGGATGTAGCAAAACCACAGCAAACTTTGTCGTAAACGGATTTCATGGGTATTACGCTAAAATGCATCCGAACGACAGTGCTAAATAGCCGGCCAGTGTATCGGATGCCCAAGATTATCCTAAAGCATAAATGGTTGAACATTTCTAAAGATCGTATATACTGTGACCTCACCGGCCGCGTTTCCTAACCATACATGGAGATTTCGTGCAATTATGTACGGAAGTGCAATCGTGCAGTACTTATGTGGTGTGGCTAACACCACGCTAAATTGATTTGCCACCGGCAGTGAGCTGCATGCGGAAACACAATGGAGTCTTATTGCCATTTCTATTTCCATTTTCCTTTCCAACAACTGTCTAGGACTAGGCAAACTGACAGTATATTTGCCTGGATCAGGCTTGTGATTCCACACACACAGGGCGGATCGATCATGTATCTTGTTGTGAGACTAATCCCTGGACATACGCCAAAAGGTGCCTTTCAACTGCAAAAACGCATAACCTGTAGGACTAACTCATAACTTTACTTCATCTTTTGCCCGACACTAGGGAACATACTGTAACCGATGGGACAGCCAGGGACGTTCAATTGCTGGACGCCCGGTGTAACGGTCTTAAAAATGCCTTGGGTTTTGGTGCTTTAATCTAGAGGCCGACTTTTTCGGCAGTGTTGCTGATGCGGTCTAAAAACGTTTGCAACATTTTGGCATTTTCGTCAAAAACAACTGCGTCATCAATGTAGTCAAAATCAGAGATCCGTTGACATTAAAACTCGTTGATAGTCCGTTAATGCCTGGTTCATAATCCAGTCGACGACATAGTTGAACAGAACAGGGTATAAAGGACAACCTTGCCTGACTCATGTGCGCAAACTGAATTCACAAGACTCATCGTAGACACGAACACAAGCCATCGTAGAGTTGTAATAGGCTATAATAAGGCCAACGAGGTTCAAGGGGACTCTATACGAGAGTATCATGTCCCAGAAACAAACACAGTTACGATTGCGTTTAGTTCATTTTTCATCTCTTCATTTTATGCTCACTTTTTGTGAATTGAATAAGGTCTAACTTACAATCAGTTTTCTCCAACTACGTATTTCCTTGATTTTATCATCACAATTTATGTAACAGTAGCATTCAAGTATAACCTTGTTTACCATTTATCTGTTTCAAGCCTCGTGAACCTAAGCTTACTGTCTCCACCTGATGAGGCAAAACAGCCGAAACCGGCAGTGGAGTGTAATTTCGGGGGATGTGAGCAGCACATTACTTTGGTCATCCATAAGCGCCTTGAGTGCGTGACCACTAATCACTATGTGATTGTGTTTGAAAATCGTGGTTAGTTGTACGAACCCTATGTAACAGCGGTATTGGAGTATAACCTTGTTTACCACTTATCCACTGTTTCAAGGCTCCCTGGAGATAGTCGCACAACAGTAAAAAAGTAAAGTAAGTAGTCGTACATTAGGAGTCCGTGGAAAACAAGCAGCGCAGTTGTTTTCGAACTGAAGCATAAGACATCAGAAGAAAGCAAAACTGAAAAACCGGACCACCGACATCCGAAACGGATTCTTTTTGCGACGCCACATTCCAATTGGCGTAAATCTCGTGGTGGCCAAACCGTCACGTGGCATAGGCAACTAAAAACCCTTACTAGTAACCTTTCCAAAGTCGGCGCAGCACGTCTTCCAGGCTGGTGTCCCGCGATCAGACATCGCAATGGTTAGTTACGCTTCAGGGTATGTCCCGAAACCGTGTTCAATGGCGGTCTTGCACTAAGCATCTTCTTTGGAGTGTTTGCTTAACCGTGTATGTTGTCAAGCGGAGTGACGAGAATAGCTTGTTATGATGCATGACAGTGAAAGCTACAAGGGAGCTGTCATGCTGATGTCGCTCTACTCGTTCATGAAACTTGTTTAAATGCAATCATATAGTACTTCTGTACTGTGCGGCTAACACCGTGCTAAATTGGTTGGCCAACGGTGGTGAGCTGCATGCTGAAATATGCTGGAGTCTCACTAACATTTCTATTTTCTTTCTCATATCTGTTTAGGCCTAGGCAACCTGACAGTATCATAGCCCACGTGCAGTCTCTGACTGTACGGCACTTTTGCTTGGATCAGGCTTGTGTTTTCATACATGTATGGTATATGGTATGAAAGCCAAGCCTGAACCAGGCAGCAGTGCCGCACAGTCAGAGACTGCACGTGGGCTAAGATACTGTCAAGTTGCCGGCAGGCTTAACAGATATGAAAAGAAATAGAAATGGTACTGAGCTCAGTGTGTTTCAGCATGCCAGCTACTACCGTTGGCCAATCAATTTAGCACGCTGTTAGCCGCACAGCACACGGCTGCACGATTGCACACCGTGCGTTCATACATACATACATACATCAATACATCAATCGGCGCATTCATATGCCTGTGCGGGCTAACATCGTGCTAATTTGAATTGGCCACCGTATTGTAGCTGCTGCTGAACCCGCTGCAGTCTCACTACCATTTCTAATCCCCCCTCATATCTGTTCTAGGCCTGGGCAACCTGACAGTAACTTTAGGCCCACGTGCAGTCTCTGACTGTACGGCACTTTGCCTGGATCAGGCTTGTGCTTTCATACATACATACATACATACATACATACATACATACATACATACATACATACATACATACATACATACATACATGGCAGTGAAAGCCGCGAGGATGCTGTCGTGCTGATGTTGCTCTACTCGTTCACGGAACTTGATTGAGTACATGTTCCATCCCGGTTTGTTTGTGCTTGATCCAGGCAAAATGCCGCAGTCAGAGACTGCACGTGAATGATAATACTGTGAGATTGCCCAGGCCTAGACAGATAGAAATAGAGAATAAAGATGGCAGTGACACTCTAGCATGTTTCAACATGCAGCTCACTACTTGTGGCCAATCAATTTAGCACGGTGTTTGCCACAGCACAGAAGCACTGTACGATTACACATCCGTCTCTGATGATGACACACAATGAGAACTCCGGAAGTCGGAATCTAAAGATTTATGGAATAATACACAGTCGTAGTTAGTAAAATTAACACTGAAATAGTGATAGTTGCGCAGCGAGTTTGCTGGATTGTTGTGAACAGGTTCTGCAGTTGATGCGATGACGGTTGCCAGGATAATTGTACAGTTCCTAGAGTGATTTGCACAGCCGGTTGGCTGGATAACGTTAACCGTCCTAGCAACAGCTAGTGGTGGCAAAAAGGGTATAACTCCGACGAGTGCGGTGCAGAATTCAACAGAACAAATGAATCGACAGAAATAAGGTAACCAACATTGTCATTCTCTTGTTCGAAAGCAGATCCCGCTTAAGATTCTTCACAACAATAATCATGGTTGACTTCTGCTGACAAGGCCAGCCGCTACATCAATCAGGGGTTCAAGTCCGAAGTCTCAGCAAATGCTTATCCAACACGCTTGTAAACCGTTGTTCTGGTGGTATAGACGGGAGCTCGTTCGGTAACGAGTTCCGAGTGTTCAACACCCAAGTGAATAGCGTGCTCGCATTACTAAGCTTAAGCATTATAAGCTTTTACAACTTGAGGTCATGTTGACGAGTCTCAGATTCGCCTACTAATTTGAAGAATCAGTATCAGTATCACAGGGCGATGGTCGATCAATTCAAAACGAGTGCCCATATTCTTTCGGAGGTTTGCTTATAAACATCCGCGACTACCAGGATTGATTCGTAGGAAGCATAGGCGTGTGTATTTGTGAATGGATGATGGGAGAGGTTTCAGCCTGGTGAGTGTTATGATGGTTGGGGGTAGACGAGATCAAAGACTTAGCTAAATAAGCAAATGTTTAGGGCTTCGGAGTGAGACGTGGCGAGAACACTGACGTTCCTCGAGACGCTTTCGCTTCTCAGCTAAGGTTTCGACGGACTTCGTGCAGTTGGCACATAACTATTTGATCATTCAGTGGACTGCATAGATGTTTCAATAGTTTCAATAGTTTATTGTGGTGTAAAAGCATAGCTTAAGAATAACCACAGGTTGGTATGTACAGTGTGGTGGACATAAAATAGTGAGTGTCATCTGTACGGGGACGGGGAGGCCTTATAGCGGGCCACACTCGCTTTGGAATTGCGCCTTCCTTATATTGCGCGGCGGTAGCAGGAGAATATGGAGGCATTGGGGTGGCGTTAGACCTGGAAACAAGTAAAACTGACGGGTGGTTAGGAAGGGAATAAACGGAGTAGTAAAGCAAGGAGGACAACGTACCTGAAAAATAAAGCTAGTACGCGATGCGGTGTAGTGGATCAGTGCTTATCCGAGAACAACAGCAATCGGACAGACAAAGCCTCAAAGTATGTTGTTGTGGAGATCATTTAAATGAGCGTCCAGACTCCGTTTAAAAACCTCTACGGATGTTGCGGATACGACTTCCTGGGGTAGACTATTCCAGTGAGTACATATCCGGAGGGAAAAGAAATGCCTGCGACAGTTGAGGCGTGAGTGTTGATATGAAAGTTTGAGTGAATGGCCACGAAGATGTGAAGTTTCACGATTAAGGACGAGAATGTGTTTACAAGGGTGATCAGTGGATGAGAGGATTTGGTAGGTGAGAATGAGGTCACCACGGAGCCTTCTGTATTTCACTGAAAAGAGATTGAGGAGCGAAGACGTTCAGGATAAGGATACGAGGCCAGACCTCTGACAAGTTTTGTGGCGCGTCGCTGGGGAGCCTCAAGAAGTCTTTGGTCCTTCAGTAACCACGGGCACCAAACTTGAACGGCGTATTCGAGATGTGGACGGATGAATGTTTTGAGCAAAAGCGACAAACATTGAGGTTCAAATCTGCGAAAAACACGTTTGAGAAGACCAAGCATGGCGTTTGCTTTATTGGCTGCTCTCAGGCACGTCGCCGAGACTGACATGTTGGACTGCACGATAATGCCTAAGTCCCTTTCTGAGGAAGTCGTCTCAATTGGGTGTAATCCCAGGTAATAGCTTGGGCTAGAGTTTGTACGCGTTGAAAGGACGCGGCATTTCTCTGTATTGAACGGTAAGCAATTTTCGAGTGACCACACATAAAGCGAATTGAGGTCGTCCTGTAGTTGATCGATGTCGTGTTGACATGTGATGACTCTCCAGAGTTTCATGTCGTCGGCATACATGAGCGTGTGGGAATCAATGGCTTGAACGACATCATCAATGAAGGATAGGAATAGGGTTGGCCCGAGTACAGAGCCTTGAGGGACACCGCTGGAAATGCTGAAACTTGAAGAGAGAAATCAATCGACGCGGACGCATGCGCGGCGATCTGATAAATAACTCTCAAGCCACTGAAGCATCTGACCTGCAATCGCTAGAGAACATAATTTCTTCTTCTTCTTCTTCTGAATAGACGGCAGGAGGACTACAGTTCGTGAAAGCCGCTTCACCTCCCGGGTCTCTGCTATCTCAGCGTAGATTCCTCACGAGGAGTTACTAAGCTGAAAGAGTAGGCGAATCGCGCAGTATAGCGGGAAGTTTACCGTCCAATATGCGTTTAAACTGCTCTTCGGTGACTGCCCCGATTGCATCAGCGGAGAGTGCATTCCAAATATTGACCACTCTGGTCGACAGAGTAAACGATGGCTTCAGGTGTTCCGTTCGGCGCTTCTGCAACTTCAGCGAATGACCTCTAGTTCTAGAGTCCGTGGATACCTGGGACTTGCCACTAAACCTGGGGAAGAGCTGTCTTCTGACGACTGATTTAGCGACAACCCAACTAGAAGTTGGTGAAGGAACTATCAGAATAGCGGCTGCTCAGAAAGTGAAGGATCTTGGCATTACTATAACAGGCGATTTTAAATGGGCTACTCAATGTGCCGAAGCTGCAAACAAGGCTCGCAGAGAATTGTTCAGACTTCGCTCAGCGTTATCTTGCCGAAAACCTTCAATCTTCATTCCCTTATACAAAGTAGTCGTGCGGCCTCACTTGGAGTACTGCGTTCAATCCTGGGCACCGTACTTAAAAAAGGATATAGCATGTCTCGAAAGGGTCCAGCGCCTTGCGACTAGGATGGTTGAGGGTCAGGCAGGTAAAACTTATGAGGCTAGACTCAAGGACCTCGGTTTGTTCTCACTAAAGAGACGGCGGCTGCGAGGTGACCTAATAGAAGCCTTCAAGATTCTAAAGGGTCTTACGGGTGATAATATTACTGAAATCCTTAAACTTGCACCTAAAGCAGCTACAAGGGGTAATTCCATGAAACTTCTTAAGAGTAGGCCCAGGTTGCTGGCACGTGAGCACTTTTTCAGCAACCGTGTGGTCAACTTCTGGAACAAGCTCCCAGATTGTATAGTAAGCCTCCCAAATGTGTTGAGCTTTAAAAGGGAATTAGACGTTAAATGGTCTATCATATTTCCGCATATTGTTCTAATAAAAAAACTTTATAAAAAAACAAAAAAACGTATTTTTACATTTTTATCATATCTGTCTAGGCCTGGACAACCTGACAGTAAATTAGCCCACATGCAGTCTATGACTGTGTTTCACTTTACCTCAACTAGGCTAGTGATTTCATACACCACACATTGTTCACGCATATTATTGCATTGTTTCCTGAATAGCTGACCTCTCACCGTGCTGGTGAAGAGAAACCCTACCTTACTTTCCAGATATTCGGAAACAAGAACGTGTGAAAAGTACGAACTGTATACTCGATATCGAAGTGCCGGGTGCTCAACCGCATACCGTCGAAGGAAATCTGGGCGCGTGATTGGCTTTTAGCCACCTTCAGCCCTGTGCAACTTGAACTTGAACTTGAAC
>JACCGJ010008937.1:0-24017 GCA_013407085.1 Atriophallophorus winterbourni
AGTTGTGGAAAGTCAATTTTTTTAATCTCATAGTTGATGTCCAAGAAAGACGTCGTATTAGTACCACGAAATCGGGTATTGTTAAAAATATGGTTGTAGAGTGTAATTTCTCTTAGCAACCGTTGAAATAAAGCATTCAAGGAATTCTCTGGATGAACTAAATTTTCCTTAAAGTTCGGCAGATTAAAGTCTCTGATCAGTAGAAGTCTGCCTCGGAATCTGGTATCCGCTGAGGATATATTTGAAATAAATGCTAAATTGTAGGCTTCGTCGGTTAAGTTCAAACGTTGAATCACAACCACTATGCATTTCCCCCTAGTGTTACATTTAGCGAACACCATACTGTGTCATGCAGTTGTAAATTTTCTTCAGTGATCTCTAGGCTAAGCGGATTCCGAATCAGGTAAAGCGCAACACCACCTCCTCAAGGTAAGGTGATCGCGACGAAGTAGAAACCTACCTTCAATGGCAACTTTATTGTCTGTTAAAGTTAGATGAAACCATGTCTTAGTTACAGCAATCACGTCTAACGACTGTGTGGTAGTTAGTTCAGTCAATTCGTGTAGTTTATTTATGAAGGCATCCGGATACAAAAATTTGACAGTCGTTGTTGACAGCGAAGACGGTTCATTTCAGCAGGTAATTTGAGTACGTGCCAATGATTGTGGGTAAATTACATCCCTGTCTCTGACATAGCCGGCATTCAACCGTTTTTTGCTAATCTGTGTAAACAATTAGAATAAAAATCGAGTAAGTAAGTCATCAAATCAGAAAAATGTCATACAAGCATGATACCAGCAAGTACCAAGGCATGCAACTTAGTATCGCTAAATAGAAATTTGAACAATAAATTTTATATAAGCCGTTCTGTTATTACAAGCGCCTCATTCAAGAAAGAGTTACGCGTGATTATGTAGATTGAATAAGAGAAATGTATGGAATGTAGGCTTGCTGCCAGCAATGCTGAAAGCAACAGGCCAGGATTTGTTAGTCGTTAGTATAATCGGCAGGGCGATTTAAACCTAAATCCACCCTCTTATACGATGTGCCATATAACCATGGTATCCTCTATGATCAATCGTTATCTCCTTTTGCAAAGTTTACACCGAAGTGCGACAAAGCCCGCCATTTGACTTTCAAATCATCCATACAAAATGCCTTTTAAAAGACTGAGACAATAATCTTCAACAATATTTTTGATAAATTAATATTTTTGATAACATTCAACCAGATGAGAATTTTTGAGCTGTATAAACCCATGTTGGTTGATTGCTTAACACCTGAGAGTAAATATATGAATAATTTTCCACAGACAAACGGTATTCTAGATTAAATGGAAGATATGCTAGTCCAATATGTTAAGTTGTTTATTCGTGTTAGCTAAAATGAAATTATGGCGCTATAACCTATCACCATCAAGTTAGATTACATCATTTGCATAATCTGTTACGAAGTCTAATCAAACGTCGTGTTCTCTTACTTTATATGTTGACAGTTCGTATACTCTCTTTGTGATTGGTACTGCAAACGTTACACCCCAGAATTATCGGTTCATAATCGATGAGCAATATCCCTCCAATCAACGTTGTTCATTTAATTTGCAAAGTGCTGTTTTATTTGGATCTATATTCGTCGCCGCGATTTGAGAGTTTCTTCACGTTACCAGTTTAATAGATAGCGCACATAACGGTTATATTTTTGTCGTTCTATTCGATATGTATCAAACAGTTACAGGTTGACGCCTAGCACGTAACCAATCATATAATCTATATAAGTCATTCCTGAGAAATAACCAAAAATTTACACCAAGTCCAACATGTTTCGAATTGTGGTACTAATTTCTATTATTGCAATAGTGTTTGCTGGGCCTAATCAATACAAATCCAAGCTTCCAGCTGATAGTAAGTGAAATACATTTCAAAGTAATTTTCTAGCCTGTCGCCAACCGATGGATGTGGGACCTTGTCTTGCATCAATCAAACGATTTTATTTTGATTGGGCTTCGAGTCATTGCACGTTATTCGTCTATGGTGGATGTGAAGGGAACAGAAATAATTTCGCGACTAAAGAAGACTGTGAGAAAACGTGTTTACTCCGGTTAGGAGCGAGGTGAACGAACCCTACATTGGCTATACAAATATATGCTTCCTTGGCCAGAAATATGTTGTTTTAAGTTGATATGTGCTTGAGAATGTTTGTTGTATATTCTGTCAGATCATTCTTATAAAAGCCTTTGAGAAATTAGTCGTTTTCGTATTCATAAGGATAAGGTTGTGTGAAATTGGCATCACAGTTGCTCTACCGTTTCATTAAATGATTACATCTGCTTGACGCGAAATTTAGTGTCAACTAGCTAGTTGTTCATCTGGTTCTTGTTTACTGTTCATAAACATCTATTCTTACTACCCTCAGTAAATTTAAGAACAAATTTGATGGATATAGATAGTGTGCTGTTTGGATTAATTTTAAGAAAATTTTGTAGTATCAAATCCGACATTACTCGCGAAACTAGCGAAACCAATCACGGCTATTGTATAACGCATTTGGGTTCAGCAGCTGACTTAACTTCGACCTGTCATTTCAGTGTCAAATTTACAATTACATAATTTGTTGTGGTGCACACATCCCATTCACTTAAATTATATATCCAATTTTGAAGGTTTTGAATACATCAGTTGGAGACAGTGAGATCAGGTTCAGTGACGTTGAAACATTGGTAACGTAGTAACGGAATACATAATTGTATACCACGGTTTCATAGGGTTCGTTCAAATAGAGAATCACAGAATGAATATTTGCCAAACAAACAGAGCGCGTGTAAACGTCCAATATGTTTTTGTGCTCACATTATCATCCCTTGCAAAACGAAACCGTTCTTCGTCTGTTTGACGTGAGTGGATAAAGATAGCTTGACCAGTTTTGGTGAGTGTGGAAACAGTGCTACATTGCTGAGAAAGAATATTCAACATTTTCCATGTGAATTGTATCTGTTGTCGTGCCATTTCACACTGGTGATATTTTTACTTTATCTTTCCTCGAATTTCGCCTGCAATTCATCAAACATTATTTGGAAATTCTTCATTCTCGCAAGAGTTACAAACAAAACAATTACGCGCACAATTTACAATTAAACAAATGTCGCTTCTTTAATTCGCTTCGGGTATATATTTTGTTAAATATATTTGTTGAGTATCACTATATATCGTTATAATGATATGTAAGATGAGACTTGGACATTTTCGTTTTTGCCCGACTATGATTTCGGTTTCGAAATACTGAAAAACTGGTAACACTTTTCAAGTAATTATTCGAAAATGTTCATCATACAAAACTCTGGTTATGCTTTAGGTTGTGCGACTTTGTTTTCAACCAAAGGCTACTGGCATTGAAAGAGGTGTCAGAACAAATACGTCAGTAATTTCTTGAATCAGTTTTAACCTGTATTTTTCCTAACGATCACAGAATATTTAGGAAAAGATTTAAAATGTATCTGTGACAAGAAAATGAAAAAGTTATATTGGCTCAATTCGAAGTTTGAACTATATTTGTAAGCATTTCCATCACACACCCCAAACCACCGTTTCTTGCTGTTCGCACTCATCACGTAATGCCTTAAGGATCAGAATCCGCATGCGATCAACTCAATTGACAAATGGTAGAGAAAGTTTGGTATTGTGATTGGCCCCAAGAATGCGAGAAACAAAATATCATCACGTGCGGTTAATGTGGGAAACTCACAGAAATGTAAATTCTCATTGAAGCCGAAACCTTTAAGCTCTTAATATGTGTGTGAACACACTTGACTGAACCGTAAGCAGGCCATGTCCTCACAAACTCAAACATGACAAGCAAATCCAATTTAAATTAGCTGAAACAAAACCAGCTGGGAAAGAGCAGATACTGTTTATCGGCTGTTGAACTCTGATCACTCCATCATGGTGAATATGCATTGGATATGAAGAGCAATGTTTATTGCAGTTACATCTGTAAGAGATATTGTATCTTTCGAATTGAACATGTTATCAATTTGCAGTCCACTCTGCCTCGACAAAGTTGCACTTCAATCATCACTCTAGAAGTACTATGTAAGGAGAGGAAGATCAGGTACCTGAGGCATGTATTTGTCGTGAGCACTGTGAAGAAGAGTTTGCCTAACTTGAATATAAATGTTTTTTTTTATTCGCTGAATATTTACGTCTATGGTTGACATCAACCGAAAGAGATTAACGATTATCGGTTTCTTGTATTGTACGTTAAAAATTAGGAACTTTGCGAATTAGTGCTTGAAGTTTATTTCCTTTCAAATTTAATTTTTTTCAATGCAAATCAAAATTGTTTATCGATATATGATTATAAAGCGCTGTATATAAAATCACGATACAAAGTAATTACTCCACTGATTTTTTTGTTCCGTTATTAATTATTTCCAGCTTAACGACTGTAATGTTACGAACTATTATCTGATTAGGCGATAAAAATTCAACTAAATAACGATAATTATGATGGAATTTGCACGCACGAAATAAAATTTTGACATGCTCGTCATACTTACTATCATTTCAGTAGTTATAGCTTGACAACAATTTCCAAGTAAGTGCGTAGCGTTCGATCATTCGATCATCTACAGGCTGTCAGCAACCCATGCAACAAGGACCTTGTCTTGCGTGTTTCCGACGATATCACTACGATCAATATATGAAGTGGTTTTTTACCGAAAAGTAATTACTTCCTCAGCATTGTTGAATGCCGGCACAGAAGGGTTCTACCCTAAATCATGTGGTTAGCAATACGCTTGTTATCTCGAAAGTACTCGAATTTGTATAAAATGATTTTGGGCAACGGTTTTCTGTGTAGCACCAGAATATCTTTCAAGATTTCGTAATAGATTGCATTGTTTGAATGTGTGAAAAGTTTGCCGTAAGTATATGCCCATATGTAACAATGCTTTTTAAATAGTTGCTTTCAATTTTACTTAAAGCTTAATTTGCATTTTTATTCAACACATGTGAGTTTATTCATTTAGGAATATGCAATGGGAAAATGCATTGGATCTGAAGAGCAGTGATTATTGCTGCTAACTACTTAAGACTTATAAAGAGTATGTGAAAACGATATAATTTAACTCATTTAGATGAAAACCAGGCTTTTGGTTTGTCACATCATTTTCGTTCAACCATATTAGAGCCAAACATACATTTTGAAATGTATCATAAATGATTGCAGTATTGATAGAAAACGCACTATCAATCACTCGTTCAACAATGTTGATCAACGATGCCTAATATGAGGCTTATCCACTGAATATACTGCCATATTCACTCGATGGTTGAACCAGTTGAGTAAGCATTGTGGTTCTTTTTTACCTAATATTTAGCTTGAAATGCTAACCAGTAGAAATAGGACAGAAAACAGGTTGGAGTTAGACAATCTGAAAACATTCTGCTGCACTTTCACCGGAAAAACTTCTTTTATGCTCTAAGCATTTTCGTGGACAGCATTAAAACTTGCAACATGCGAATGTCAAATAATTCACCTGCTTTTTTGTAGTATCACAAGGTTTTGAAATTCCTTTGATTCCTACAAATGATCAAACTTACCGCTTGTGTTACATAATGATTTTTAGCATTATGACAATTCACCCCAATCTTCCTGACGTTCATTTGGATAATCTTGTGCTGGGTAAACGTTTGATAGACTATAATCTATAAGTGTATATTAAAATCCCTAAATCGATTAACTTCTGCATGTATAGACCAACCTTTCTACGGCTTCTAGCATATTCGAATACCGAATTTTATATTTTGGGCAATAATAAGTTTTGTGTACGTGTTCGTCAAATCTCTCTGGGTTGAAACGTTGTTAAATCTTGAAACTCGTAACAAACTTAGGGCTTGTTTCACTTTGTTGCGATATTTGATGGCTAAAATCTTAGTCTAGTTGTTGACGCCTCTTATTCACTACTTAATTACTACAGACGATTAAACAACGGCATTAGGCTGGAACGAATAACGTTAATTTATCAGCAACCTAAGGTCTCAGGTACTCATCTGTGCCTTTAAACAAACAATATCCACGGCCAGCATTACAGATTTGAGTTATGAATTTTGCTCAACGTTTTATCCCGACTTTTTTTCGTTTTCCTGATTGTTGGATTAGGAAAAACATTAATTAATAAAACGCTACGACTGTCTATGCGACATAATCTGAAATTATCATAAACATTTGGCGATATAATCATAACACATCTTATTCTCGATAAATGAATGATACATGGTATGTATCGCTGTTTTATTAGATGCAACAAAATTGGATTACCGGTTTTGAATGTCTGTCTCTGTTTCTCAATAATTAGGATTAGTAGGATGATCTCTAGATGTGAAGCAATCCGCTCCAGTTAACCCTTCACTGCCTGAACTATGATTTACATTGAAATAATTTTTTTCTTCTGCATTTTTGTGATGAAACTGCTCTCCTTATATGGAGACAGTAAGTATTTTCATTTGTTCTCATATATAACGAAAAATAAAGAAATTGCGACAATTTCGGTACAGTCGTCCTGTGCTGTCACTTTTTCAATTAATTTCCATCTATACTCATATGAGACATACAAGGTAAAAAAAGATTTCTTCATTGAATTTTTTCAATGTGAAACACACACAAGGTAGAAAGAATAGGTTAAATATAAAATAATGTATTTCCTTTATACAATCATCGCGATTAAAACTCATGGAATGCCCATAACAGTTCTCATGCATGTCTAAGCATAAGTGGAGATTGCATTTAGTGCAGAATATCTTCGTCTTTTCAGGACAGTTTTTGAACCTGCATCGGTTTCTCTTTTTCTCGACACAAGGCACATGTGCCACTTGGTCCAACCTCTTATCGTGAGATGAGGCTCCACATATTTTTTTGCTGCTAGCGTCTTCACCATTTAACGATAGGCGTCCAGGTTTAGGAAGCAAGTAAATGCTTACAGCTTTGGTTAGGGTTAAAGCTACCTCAAGGTTGAAGGACGCAAGCTAGAGCATTTCTTTTTTGGAAGAGAAAGCCTCGTGTAGTCTCTACGATAACAAAGCCATGAATTACCTATAGCCTTGTCAATGAAGTGATGGATCAGACGGTTATAAGCTTTCTACGATTTCATGCGTATTCTATACGAGGAAAGAAGATGGTCCGTCAAATCTACACCACTCATTGACTCATTGTATCGTTTCGCATTATACGAGCAAGGTACTTCAATGGAATTGTTTTGTAGTTTTATCAAATCTGCGGACAGTTGATAGAGGATTTGCCGTGGGAAATGTAGACACCAAATTGACTACTTTGTTGTCGTACAAGCCAACCAGGGTGACACTTGAATGTCCCTTCACCAGTTCATTCTCCTCAAAGGAACCCCTGCTTTTCTATGATGCGCTTGTGATTTTTCATGTTTTTTGGTAGGACAGCTAATTGTTGCAGTCTAACGGTGCTGCAACAAAATATTCCCACATCTGACAAGTATTGCGGAAGAGGCACATAGGTGAACCTGTTATCGAAAAATACCAGATGGTTCTCATTGAAAGGAATGGTCTTGGCAAGATGTAGCACAATGTTTGAGCTAGCATCGATGTTCTGGACGTTAGGATCATTGACAGGGGATATTTTCGCAGTATATGACATGAAATAGCACATCATTTTACATTCGTCAGCGAGTATGAAATGTTTGTGGCCAAACTTTTCAGGTTTATTCGGCAGGTATTATTTGAGCCTTGATCTGCCTTTAAATGGCACCATTTGGTCATCAACGCAGAGATTTGCTCTTTAGTTAGGTTTTAAATTTTGTTCTTAGATGGTTTACTTGAGGTTTTTCTTTGAACATTAGGTCGAAATCAGCTATTCCAGGTTTGCAAGCGTTTGTGTTATCAGATAAATGGAGATTTGATTTGATGGCTTCAAATCCATTTCGAGGTATGCACTCAACTGCATAGTCAGTGAGAGGAGAGAGCTTCTTAGCTCAGTGAATTCTTGTATTCGGTAACTTTGATATTGAGAAATACAGTAAAAGGCCCAACCATTTTTCTAATTCTTCTTCGGTCAGATTCAATGGCTAATTGACATCTTTTTGAACAGAATACAAATTAGATTTCTCAACAATTAGTTTCAAGATGTCATCATCAAAATACACTGCAAAATATTTCAGAGGGGATAATATTGCAGTGTGATCGGATGGAGGTGTAGAAAACGCCGGAAGTTCGGTGAACTGTTGAGATGACTCGGACCAGATGTTTTGTGAAATTTTTTCGCTGCTCCTAATAGGGCAGTGGTGGTTATGTTTGAATATTCAGTCGATTTTTGAGATTTTTCGTGACCATAAAATAAACTTGGAGTAAGACCTTGAAACGAATCAATACAATACAATCTTCATATTTTTTTTAAACATTTGAATGAAATTTGGGAACATAAGTACTGGTTTATCATTTCTGGGACACGCTCTTGTATAGCTCCACATGCCGGATGTCACATATTTGAGACATATATTTCGACAGTCGTATATCGCATAGAAAAATATTCCATCATTCGTGTATACGTTGAATGTGTTCAGAAGATGTCTATGAATGAAGCAAAAAATTATCATTATATACTTGAAGGTTTTTCAGCCATTGCACGCAAAAAATGAAGCACGGAAGGAAATTTCACAAACGTCACCTCACTTGCAAAGTTTGTTGACAACTGGCGCGCCGCATGGTTCAGCCTTTTCAAACGCATACCAAACGAGAGCAAAACGTGTGCTGATTCCGATATACCCGGCATACAAAAGTGATGTGTCTAATTTAACCTATCATATACCCTTAAATTCTGTTCACCGAATTTGCCCCATTCGACCGTTAAGGGTTAATGCCAGGCAGAGATAGCCTAGGTTCAACTGTGTTTAGAATCTGCAAATTACATGCCTGTTACCTTGCTGTTCTCCGTACACAATATGCTCTAAATGATAATGGCAAACAATCTGAGCGAATACATCGAATAAAATAATTTTTTAGTCGGGTGTGCAAAACGGTTTTCAAAAGGTATTTTCCAGGTCAGCCTAACTTTTCCCTACGACTATTGATTGGGCATTCTCACAGTCCCTACCTGATGAGTGCACACGCAAGGATACCGATCGTGGGGGATGGTGAAGAAAATGCAGGCAAATGAGTTTTTTTCGTTGATTGCCAGGGGTTTCAAAACCGCATACATGAGTGTGATGTGATTTGATTGATCACGTTATTCGAAGCAGCTTTTTCTAACAATTGCACACAAGCAAAACAGGTGGACCCTTGGTAAATTGTTAATTGTGCGCTTGATGGAAAATAATGTATATCCGTGTTTATTACTATACCATTTATTCAAGGCTCAATGAACCTGATGAAGTCAAACAGCCGGTTACAGGATGCGTTTCGAAAAGGGATAATGATGTGAGCACAACAACATATCAGTCTTTTACAAGCGCCTGTGTGATTAAAAATATTCATTATGTGATTCTTTATTTGAATATAGTGGTTCGCTATACTAACTATATGTAATCGTGGCATGAAATTTTGTTTTAGTTAGTACGTTTCTACTATTTCAATGCACAATTAATCTGATTCTACTCTTTCCAACGAATGACGTCAAACTGCCAGGTAGAATACGATTTGTTTTGTGAATTTGACACTAAAATGATGGGTCGAAATTAAGTGAGCTGTTGAATCAAGATGCGTTAGGCAAAAGTTCTGATTGTTCATGCTAGTTTTGCGAGTAATTACGGATTCGATACCTCAGACTTTTCTCAAACTTAATCCCAACACCCCGCCATTTTTGCCCATTGAATGAGGTCCGAGGTTTACCGAGATTATTGAGAATGAATATATAGGAAGAGTAACGAAGAAGCCAGATAAACAACATGATACTTTATGCCAACCTCGCGTCAAACAAAATTCAATCTTTTAAAACGATACAACTTCTGCAGATACATGTTCACCAAACCATATTGTCATTAAAATAAGAACGACCTGTTTTTAAAAGTTTGTTTGAGACTGATCTTAAAGAATAATATTGAACAGCTCAACAATAACAACATATTTCTGGTAGAGGAACCATATATTGTTATAACCTAAAAATGTATTTATGTCTGAAGAGAAAGGATCTCCTCCACACTCTCGAAAATGTCACCGTTCGATGAAAATCCAACCTAGATGAATGACTTGCATTTAATAGCCTCCTGATCCTGATCGAATCGTTGATTAGACGCACATCCAGGTCCCACATTGAGCTGTAGCTTACATGCTAGAATATGAGCTAAGAATTTTATTACGCTCACGCAGTTTACGCTCAGCAAGGACTACTGAAATAATGGTAAGTAGCAGGATAATTCAAAACATTTTTACTTCTAGTGAATTTGAGTTCATGTCTCAGGAAGGCTTTATTTGATTAGGTGCCAGGCGTTAACCGTTGATGGTTTGACAAAACTATAACAGTTAGTTTCACTATCAATTATACAGAACATTTAAAATATCACAAATATATAAAACGAGGTGTCAACGTTTAAATTAAGAGAACACGACTATTATTTACTTCTTGTGGAAGGTTCCACCAGCATATTGTCATTCTAGCAAACACGAAGTTCCTAAAATGCAATCCTCGAAATTCATCTTTTGGATTTTATATATAAAATCAATTATCTTCAAAATGTCATTCATAGATTTACTCGTGATTGATGAGCCATCAAAAAGTAATGCTTTACATGAACATGAAAAACGCATCGGGTTAAATGTTGGAACATGTTATCATACATATTGTTGAATATTATTATATAACGCAAACACATGCTTGTCCAAATACGATTCCAGTGGTTTTAATTGACAACACATGACTACAAATACTGTTACATGGTTGCACGGATGCCCAGGTGTATGTGTTTTGTGTGAAACATGTTAAAAATAGCTCCATAAAGTGTTTGTTTGATTACGGAACTGAGATAAGTGATCCTGGTTATCGTCTATATTTTGGTGGGGCGCATTTCGTATGGATAATAAATGCTTATGACTTTTCAGCAATTAGAACCAAATTTAGTTGAATTTAACCCTTTTATTCAACCAATGTCAGACTTGCTAGCCTAAGTCTCATTCATCCACAAATTCCAAAACACAAAGCAAAGGCTAATTTGTCGAAAGCGATTATTACGCACATAACAAAGGAGACAGTTTGTTTGCTTATCCAGTTATCTCAACACTGCCCTTTATATGTCTCAACGGAAATCGTTTTCTGCCGTCATATTATTAAGTCAAGAAGCACGTTCAAAATTCTACTACAGTTTAACACTGTTACACTGTATAATAGTTCATTGAACCTCGAATTTGCGGATTTGTTTTCAGATTTCATTATAAACATGGATACTATCTTAATCTGTTTATCAAGCACCATAAATATTCGTCATATTATTGTCATTTTCATTTCACTATATCAAATTTATTCAGTAAAATGATTACCTTGTAATAAAATGTTACCAAATCTCCATCTAAGGCATAACTGGAAGCGGTTGTTGAAAATTGTCCTGTATTTTAAATGCTTCATATGCTCTTACTATTACCAATATTTTCATTAGTTCTCGCTGTGACGAAATCAACGCTTGATGGTTAGTGATTCCATGGAAAACAGTTTCAATTTTCAGGATGTCAGCCAACGACACTAGTGGAAAAATGTCAAGATCCGTTCCCATTTTATATTTGTGATCCTTCATCGAATGAATTTAAATTGTCCCAATGGGAAAGATGTCCCATGAACGGTAAGCATTCCGATGTCATTGTAGTTTGTGAGAGACATTGGGTACGTCAACGTTCATTAGTGTGAACACGACGTTTGTTTGCACGCAAATACATGCTAACTCTGCAAGTAATACTTGTTTAATTTCAAATTAAAGTTTTTAGGATTATGTATTCAGGTTGGAAAATCATAAAACTTTGTAAATCAGTTTGATAAACGGAGCTGACGTTTTCGTGACAAGAAACATCATTAATAACTTCTCGTTCTTAGAAATATTCACATAGAAAGATGCATCTATTTTTCGGTTTTCACCCGCTTTACTTAGAGTAGTATACGGGAATCACTATGGTTTACTAGGCTTTTAAACATGCTTTTCGACGTATCAGTATGCCAGCAGTAAACGATTCACGTTCTAAAAACAAAATGACATATATTCAGATTCTCCCTACGAATCACTGGAAACCCACCACGGGTTTCTGGCTGTTTGCCTTCATCCGTTTTGGACAGTGAGATCACGTTTGGTGAGCTTTGAAACTGTGGTTAAGTGGTAAAGATTAGTATGTGTGCATATCACTGTATTATTGGGTTCTTACGAAGAAACACGATGTACTTGAACAGAATTACAATGTGAATATTGGTCAGGCACACATGTCGCTTATGGATGAACAAAAGTAAGTTTTTGCTCAAATTTTCCGCACTTATACACTACTACCGGTTTCTCTATGTTTGCCATCATCAGTTTTATACAGTTAGTTTAGTTTCAGTGAGCTTCGAAACGATGAACAGCGGTATACATTGTCATTCTCTTAAGCTTCAGTTCATTAATAAAATGATAGTTAATAAAAAATGAATTCGTGCCAATTTATTTTCCTGTGCAATTTGAAACAATAAAATTGTGAATAATAAACCAGATACAATCAATCTTTCTTTGGATATATCTAAAAGTTATTTTACATCAAAAAGAATTGTAAAATCATTGTCACATGAAATTTGGCAATTTAATGGACGTGCGTTTTACACCAGCTACAGTACGAATGTAATTAATTATTAAACTATTTAAGGCAAACCAGGTAATTCTTTAACTTCGCCAAGGACGGTCTTAAGCCCGTCTGAGAAAGGAGGAGGGTTGGGCTTAGGGCTAGCAACCCTATCCCGTAAAACCTACATTGCTACAGAAACGAAGACAGCAGATTCGTGGCTCGGTCATGTATGCAGGATGGATCCCAGTTCGCATACGAAGGTAGCCATCCACTGGCGTCCGCAAAGTAAACGAAAAGGGGACGGCCCAAGGAAATTTGGCGCGAACGTTGGAACGCGAACTACATGCACAAGGATTCACGGTGCAGACGGCAACGGAAGCAGCGACAGACCGGAACCACTGGCGTTAAGTTGTCTTCGCCTCATGTGCCACCCGGCACTTAGAGGGCTGAATAGATAATCCTTTGATCGTATAGTTCAAACATTGTTTACGATTGATACAGTATTTTACGCCAATGCAAATCCATATGAAAATGAGGCATACAAACGATGCTTGTTTCGCTGTTCTCCCCTCTTCCTAAGCGCATGCGGGTTTTGATGCTTTTTTCTGTACTTGATGAGAGCAAACAACACGAAACCGGTAGTGGATTGAGTGTTAGATGATAGTGCACGCAAATATAGATACTTCTTCAATGTTTTGACTACCAATCTTGCATGCTTGTTACACAACCGAACATAGACTAATCAGAGAGTATCTAAGCAAACAAAAATGTAACATGATTGATTGTTTTCTCAAACATGTGACTAATCAACATTAGTGTTTATCTGAGCCTACCAACCTTGAATTCGTACATAGGGATAGGCTAAAGAGATAAAATAATTCCTAATGGCTTCAAAGTATTCAGATAAATCATTCAGTAGAATGACTGACAAATTAGCAACTCCTCAAGAACAACGACAACGAACAGACGGGCTCATTCTGCGTAGATTTTTACGTAAAACTGAAATCATTTTTCCACACAACATTAGCCGCTCAAGTAATGTTAGAATCAGCGCATAATCTTTATCGCTAGTTAAATCGGAAACCACAATTCTGTGGACTGACGTATGCGGATTAAATCACTGCTACCGATCACGATACGTATTTTGCACAATTATTTACAGACAATATACCGACGTTAACAGTTTCTTGGAATAATAACGTGGTAATTTTAACTTATTTACAGCTACATCTAATTTTCAGCAAGTAAATTGCTGTATGAAAAGCTTATATAGCAAAAAAGCAGATCTATTAACATCACAAGCAATGTTACTACGAACAGAACCATTGAATTGATAAAGAAAACATCATTGAAGCCATTTGTCGCGTATCTCATAACTGTCACACAGGCTTTATCACACCTGGTGTAATATACATTATAGTAGTAAAACCAGTCTTTTGGGTACTCACATTCTATTTCCCTACACAACACTACCGGTTTATGTCTTCCTACCATCATCAGGTGGGGAATGTAAAATCAGGTTCAGTGAGCCTTGAAACAGTGGTTATGTTTCAAAAAAAGATATACTTGAGTGCCACTGTTAGTGGAATTGGCAAAGCCAACCGATGGATTTGGAATCCGCACGGTATATTGAAGCTTAATTTGATGAACTAAGTTCATTACCGGATGTGTGTGATGGTAACTTACTAAACGTAGCTCTCGACATGATATAAGTTGATCTCATGAAGTCAATAGTTTGTGTATTCATTACTTCATTCAGAGGTCATAGTGCATCGAATGTGTCTGTAGGTTGATAGTGGCACTGCCGTTACAGTATGTTCGATATTCAAATATCAATGCCACGTAGGTATCACGCGTTAGGATAGGCTGTGCAAAATTCACTGCTGAACGCAGTTTATCTACACATTCGCAGAATTTATGTATTTGATTTCACACGCGCTGTGTACGAGATCTAAATGAAGTTCGATGGTAGTTCCATAAACTTGTTCTGCAGAAATGCAACCTCAGTCCAGCTTAAAGGACGTAAAGTGTTAAAGGCTCAAAGTTCTAAGTGCTAGGTTCAATTTAATTCATTTCAATTCAATACAATTTTAATGGTCTAAAAAGCATAGAGCTTGACAAAAACCACAGAATATTATGGAAAATACGAATAACATGGATAGAAAACCAGAATTTGTTTGCGTCTGAGCAGTTCAGGGATGAAGTAAAAATTCGTTCGACAGAAACTGTTTCTAAAGTTCAATTCTTTTATGGTGTAAAATATATAGGTTCAGAGTTTGGATTGGTCAACATGAAATTGTCCAAATTTGATTTGAGTATATCAAAGTTGGATGATTGTGCATCATTACAAGGTAGGGAGTTCCGGTTAAGCATACACGTACATAATAGAATTACCTTCGACAGTTTAGTCTCGATTCGGTTAGAAGTACTGTATACTTGTGACTCTGGCTGTTTCTGCTTGGTAGTCGTGTGAATATTTTATTTTAACGATGGTTGGTGTTACGCATGATATTGAGCAAAAGGCTGAAGACCTTCCGTAGCCAGGGTGACCAAGCCTAAACCGCATACACCATGATTGGCCTCAAGTACGTATTAACTATTCGATTGCCTCGTTTGCTCAGTGAAACTCCCAAACACGCCTTTTAGCAGTAGAAATATTCGTGACTTCTTTTCGTAGACAGCTGTGACGTTATGTTACAGTTTCAAAGTGCTGCTCACCCATAGACCCATGTGCTTCTCCATATCAGTGCTTTCAAGAATATGTAAACCAAGGGTGTAGGAGTACTCAAAATGTATTCCAACAGTTAATACCCTGCATCTTCTGATATTGAAAGTTAGTTCATTTCTGACTGACCAGTCTTGAAAGTCACCAAGGTCGAGCTTAAGCTATCTGCAATCCTCAGTTGTATGTACTTGTGTCCACAGCTTGATGTATCCCGCAAATAACAAAATGTTGCAGGGAACAACATCAGCTAAGTCGTTGAAAAACACAAGGAAAAGAAGTGGTCCAAGCACTTATCTCTGCGGCACCCCATTCGTTACTGCAATAGGTCGTGACAAATCACCATCAACCCTCACTCGAGTGACACGGTAACGGAGATAATCCTTAAACCAGGCTGGTAATGAACATTTGATTGCGCATATCCCCATCTTTTGTATTAACAGACTGTGGTTGACAAAATTGAAATCTTTAGACGTATCAATATAACAAGCGTGTACTGTGAGACCCTTGTCAACAGCATGTGTCCCGTCAGGGAGGGTGATCAGCAGGTTTGAAATGCAAGAGTGTCTTTTTCTGAAGTCGTGTTTTTCGACTGCGAGCAAACAATTGTGTTCCAGATGATTTGTGACTCTGTCTGCTACGAGGCGCTTCATCATTTTAGAGATCACCGGTAGTAGGTTTAGTGGTTGATATTCAGATACATCGGAACGGTTTCCTTCTATATGGATGATGGTAATGATACCATTCTCCCAATCACAATGAACGAAACTTTGGGTTGAAGAGTGGTTAAACAAGCATGTGAGAGGCGTACACAAAGCATACGCACAGTTTTCAGTAATCACGGGTATAATATCCTCAGCTCCGGTAGATTCTCTGGTGTTGAGATTCAGCAATGTGCGGAGAACAATCTTTGATGTAACAGTTAGTTGTTGTTAAACATTTTCGGGTGAAATGACGGGATTTAAGGGACAGGTAATGGTGTTTTGTGGGCTGATGACAGCCGGGAAAAAATAGGCTAGAACTTTCGCAGATTGTGATGCTATGGTTGTTGTTCCATAACGTGTCTTCTGAGCGGCAACTCCTGGTTTAACTCTTGAACGGTTATTTATGATGTAGTCGAGAATTTGTGGATTCGATTCCATTTTGTTGAGTAAATGATTTATAATTCAGTTTGTCATCAACAACAAGTTTGTTTACCTTATTTCTTAGCAAACGGAATGTCTCCCAACTCTGAGTAGTTGTATCATGTCGATGAGCTCGCCATGCAGCATTTCGCAAGGTCAACCAGTTTCGTGTTCGGATTCTGAGCTCAAATGTATATTCATTTTTTGCACCTTTGGAAGAAGATGAGTGTGCATTTCAACAGCAAATTTAAGTTTCGTTATCATCCACTTCCACTGATCGTGCACGTTGTCGGACTTAAGATAAGGGTCTGTGGCGTTCGTAAGAGTAGATTTAATTTGTGGACAGTCAATTTTTCTAATCACATTGTCGATGTCACTTGTTCTGATTGTCTGACAAATATAGTCATACGTAATAACTAAGTGGTTACTAAGTTCTATCGGAACGTATAAGTGAGACGTTCAATCTCTTGCTCTTCATTTGTCAGTATTAGGTCCAATAAAGACGTCGTACCAGTACCACGTAATCGGGTATGTTGAAAATATTGTTGTAGAGTGGAATTTCTTCCAGCATCCGTTGAAATGAAGCATTTAGGAAATATTCTGGATGAACTCAATTTCCCTTGAAGTTCGGCACATTGATTTCTCCAATCAGTAGAATTCTGCCGCGGAATCTGGTAGCCGCTAAGCGTATATTTGCAAGTAATGCTGAATTGTAGGCTTCGTCGGTTAAAGGCGAACGGTCAATCACACCCACTATTCATTTTCCCCTGCTGTTACATTTAGCGAACACCATAATTTGTCTTGCAGTTGTGAATCGTCATCAGTGATCTCTAGGCAGAGCAGTCTCCGGATGTGGTAAAGCGCAACACCACTTTCTCGAGTTCAGGCGATCGCAAATATGTAGAAACATACCTTCGATGGCAACTTCATTGTCTGTTCAAGTTAGATGAAACCATGTTTTAGTTACAGCAATCACGTCTGGCGAGTGTGTGGTAGTTAGTTCAGTAAATTCGTGTAGTTTGTTTGTAAAGCATTGGGCATCCGTATACAACCATTTGACAGTGGAAGTAGACAGCATAGACGGTTCATTTGAGCAGGTAATTTGTGTGCGTGTCAAACATGCTGGATAAATTACATCACCGAATCCGATAGAGTCGGTCGACAACCGTCTTTTTGAAACAGGATTCCCGTCATCACTGTGCTCATTACCGACATGTTCGGCAACTTTCAAGATACAGTCGGTTTTCAGGTATTTACTGATAATCTCTCATGCAACATTGTTTCGATAAGTTTCCTATTGTTTAGCACGGTGTTTACCATAGTGGTGGTCAAATGTGTCAGTTTATGGGGTTGTAGACCACTACATTCGTAATTGGATGACTAAAGTATTCAAAACGTATCGATAACCACTACATTGTTGGTTTGGATAGCATCACTAATAAATCTCTACTGTTGAAAGTCGTGGTTAGATGAACACTGTGCATCCGAGCCGATATCATCTTCTGAGACATTCAAGAGAATATGTTTGCGCTTATTACCATCGTTTGTTTTCTTTTGATTGTCTTTCGGTGGTGATTTTGCCCGTTTCGACCATGGCACATCAACAAATACACGATATCTATTTTCCATGTCGTCCTGTAGCAAGTATGTCGACAGAAGTACATCTTCTGAATCCTTCTCATGTTGCATTACTACATTGAGCAACCGCGGCTTATCTTGGTAAAGCACTTTGGGAGGACGACTCAAGCGAATCAACGAAACCGGGTGAATCGCTTTCAGATTCATGCGAATGCAAAGTTTTAACCTATCAGCCAAATCATTCTGGTTTCTATTCGACTATAACGTCTCTGTCGACTCTGGCACATTGATGCAGATAACACTAAGATAAATAACTCTGGAGGCAACGTTCCCCAATGGGGCATTTGATGTGAACGGTTTCGGCTTCAAGACATTTTAAACACTCTTCTAGGTGGTGAGCTACAACAATTTAACCCTTTTAAGAGATCGGTTTGATAATGGTAAAGTTGAGCGTATTCGTTCGTTCAGTTTTAGACTTGATTAGTGGCTCTACAACATTTTTCACTCGTGTAAGCTCCATTTCCAGGTGCGACAGTCTACGCTCTATCCTATTGGACACTTATCCAACAGATGAATAAATACTCTCGTGATGGCCATTTATAATTGAATTTCTACAGGTAGGACAGAAGTAACAAACACACATCAGTTAAATTCTTATCAAATGATACGTGCTGTTGGAACCCGCAGAAAGCACATGTAACCGAAACATTATCAACGCTTCCTGGAGCTAAACACGTGAAGCGGAGGTCGCAATCATTCCGTGTCGCCGTCGCGTGAATACGTCTCACGGTCTCAGTTTTATCGATAATATTTTTTGGTCCGGGCAGTGGATCTCGTTACACGTTCGCACATATTTGTTGGTTGCATAGGGCTTGCCGGTTGATCGATAATGGGTGTTTTGTCTGTTGAGTCATTTGACTGTGTTCGTTGGCGAGATTTCGGTATTAAACATTCATTTTGTTATAATTCGTGATGCACAGAAGATAGAACGCGACATAAGGTATCGAAACTTGTAGCTCAATGTGGTCTTTGCATTGATTGCAAAATATGTGGGTTAACTTGTGTTCGGAAAAAGTTTGTGCGCGTGAACAGAATGTTCTTTTCCCGTCAAACTGGTAACTTTTTTATAATTTGACTCGCACGATCAAGAAGTATGAAATCCGATAGATATCGCTCAGTGATACCCGGTATTTTTGAATAATATAAACTGTGCAGACGCAACGAAGATATGATATTAATTGTCAGAGTGACGAAAAATACGTCCGTACGGTAACGTACATAGGGATGGTAAGGCCATTAATGATGTTTTGTAATGTGTATGCGTCTGTTTATTCAGTTCATTCACTCCTGTGTGATCTACTTTAATTCGAATACTCTCCATGGCTGGCAGATAGGAAAGGTCTCAAAAGGGCTCGAATTCGAATGGCACTTCTCTATCTGCATTCACCACTGCCAGTGTACCATACTGCACAATCCAATGTTTGACAAATTTCGTCACAACCGTTTCGAAGGATATATCCTCAAGTAGAACTGTTACAATTCCGCGATCATAACAATCAACTGACTGAAACTAAGCACACTTACCAATGTACAATAAGAGGTTATCTCTTCCTCGCATACAAGGACTGATCCTTGTGAAAAAACACGTGCAACCTTATTCAACTCGGATAGTTCATTTTTGTGTGTTACATACACCTCACAGGAAATTAAACATTTTTCAATCCATGCATCAAGTTTACAATGTATTCCGTGAGTGAGTAGTTTCGACGAACGCATTTCGTGAGTAAAACGATCGAACGTTTCTTTGAAACCGATATAAAACACTCATCTCAGAACAAGCTCATTTTGATGATAGAATGTTGAATAACCAAGATTGTTTTTCCTCAATATATGGCATTTGAAGATTAGAATATTATTCTCAATGTGATTCCGCAAATCCTCATATATTATTGATTCAATTCAATGTAATTGCACTGATTATGAATCTATTGGACGATAGTTTAACTGTTATATTTTCTTTCGCCAATCTTGTAGGTTGGCCTAATCAGGCCCTTTTTCAAGTTTCTGGGATTTTGCTCTGCTTAAGCATAAAAGCGAACACCTTCAATATGTGCTATTCTCAATAAAGATGATACAAAATGTATGGGTGCATATAGCTATACCGCGTAAACCTATTTTCTTCATCGTAATCAATTTGGTTTGAACAACGTTTTGTGATAGATTCAGCAGGCTGCTGACATCAGAGTTTAAACACTGTCCATGTGGCGACACTTGTGAGATTACTGGTACATATTTGTGTCGAAAAACGTTTTTAAAATCATTAAATGATGTCACTATTCCAGTAGCTTTTACCAGTAGCAATATTCCCATTTTTACATTTGGGAGGTCTTTCATGTGTTTGTACAATGTATTAGGATTTCTTACAAATGTTTCCACTAGACTGATGTGGTAATATTTTTCATCAAATCGAAAGAGGCTGAAACAATTATTTCGCAATGAGGTGCATTGCACCAAGTAAGTCAAGACGGATCGTCCTAGAATTTGCTGAGGCCTTGTCATGCGTACACATCCATTTCCCAATTCTTCTTCCGAGGCTGTTTGCTTCCTTTTTTTTCCACGTTCAGTGATACATCCATGATAACACGGAATTAGAAGTTTAAAGTACCCCAGATTAACTTAGATGTTTGAGTACAAGAAAATTGCATAAAAGCTCGGAGCAAGTCATAGTTCACGGTTGTATGCGTTAGATTATAATTCCTACTGGTTTATGTTGATGAATATAATCAAATTACATCACAACATGATCACCTAATCCAAGTAGAGCTGTTAAGGAGACTGATTCTAACATGACTTCTTTGGTTGTGAGATTGAGTTGGAATGGATTGGTTGATATGAATGTTTTTTCTAGGAAATCTAAAATCACAAATTATTTTTTTACACATAGATTTGATCCGAAGATTTTGAATGAAATTGCCATAACTCTTCGCGAGGCGTTCCAGTCAAATCTTAAAAAAAAATGTTGTGAGTAACCTTGTAAGCAATTGAGAATGCAGGTAGTTTCTCGGTGACTCGCGTTAATGAGATTAACTGGAATCGAATTATCCATCATTTTTGCTACTTAGCCAATTTGGTTGATGTACAGTTTTCCACGTTACCGGATTCCACATCGTACTGTATACGCATCCTCCTTCACCAGATTATTTTCATCAGATGATATCTGATTTAATTATGCTTGTTTTGATAATCTCTATATATTATAACGGAAAGGAAATCCTCAGCTTCGTTTCAGTTGTAAGTTGTAAATATGGAATTTCCTCGTACACTTTTGATTATGTTATTGTGAGACACATGAAAAATATAATTTCATTTAAGCAGATATAATCTAAGTATCAACGAAACCTTGGACGTATTGAGAAGAAGTTTGACATTCATTAACCGATACACGAATGTTATCCGATGTATATGTCTTCCCGAAAGCATAGACTTGAATCTTATGAGCATGAATTCATATTGTTATTCATATTGTCGCAGTCCCTACAACAAGTGACCGTACACATTTGATTGAAGGTCTACGCACCCTTTCTGCTAACTCTAACGCCGAAGTAAGCATTCCAGTGCAACATCGTAGTAACTGAGTGTATTTCAAATGATTGAGCCGTTTAGTGCAAAATATGCAATCTGCCATGCAGTGTTCACTGCAATAAACATTACTCTGTTAATCGAATGCATATTTACCTTTCCGGTGTTTCTTAGTTTAACAGCTGAGAGCAGTATCAAATATATCCCAGCTAGCTTTGTTGGAGCTCATCTCAATGGTATTTACTTGCCGCGGTTTAAGCTTTCAAGCCACTGTTTAATAAAGCCGTTCCGTTTGTCCGTTTCTGTCACATATTTAGTGTTTGAAGAAAACGGCTTTCACGACAATTTACATTTGCTTGTGATTTCAACATCCCTCGCAGGAACCGTTTTTTTTATTTTCACATTTAGGAGGTAGCTCAAAATTTCAAATTTTCCTCACCAATTGTCAATTGTTTTGAACAAAATGCGGATCCTGATCTTACTGTCCCTACCAGATGAATGCAAACAGCACGATGCTGTTCGTCTTGTGTGTGTAATGGAAATGCATGCAAATAAAGTTTAACCTTTTATATTAGCAAACATAACTTTTACAGATACGATGTAAAACGTTTCTAATATAATCTATGTTTGGTCTCGGGAAAATACAACTCCGATGTAACGTACATAATTGGTCCCACACGTTTATCCATGCAAAAAACGTATTCTTATCTACAAAATATCACTACCGAAAGTACAACATTTTCGAATAATTAGCAGAAAATTGCCTTTAGCTTTTCGTAATTCAGAAACCGAAAATTTGTTGACTTTACGATTCTCACCATGTTTCCATGAAATCGTAGCTAAATGAAAAAATAACAAAGTCGCATGTTACATATCATGATAACGATGTATGGGATAAATTTCGTGATAAACTACAATCATATTTTGCAAAATGTATGTCATATGCGAATTGAATTAAACAACTTTCTTTCAATTGTACATTTTGCGCGTAATGGTTTCGTTTTTAACCCTCAAGAGGATTAAGAAAATCTCAAGAATACTTAGATGAGTTGCAGGCGAAATGCGAGGAATGATGAACTAAAAAACTAATCAGTGTGTAATGCCAAGAGTGCGGATACAAAGCACTTGGAAAATAATGTAGGCATGTAACGGTGGATGCGATACTTCTCAAAATTAATCCAAAACGCTTAAAAGCGTTCGCAATTAAATGGGATTTGGAGTCATGTATGGGAGCAATAACCAGGAAACCAGATGAACATCTAGCAAATTGACACTTTTTTTTGCCAAATAATAAGGTTATCATTTAATAGAACGTCACAACTACAGTGAAGTAAAGTTCACACAACCTTATCGTTATGAATATAAAAACTACATATTTCTCAAATGGTTGAATGACAATTATGTCGCAGAATAGAAAATAGACATTCTGAAGCACAGCTCCATACGAAAACAACATAATTCTTGCTGAAGATACATATATTTGTATAAACAATTAATGTTTCGTCCACGCTTCTGCTGACTAAGGCATACATGTTCTCTGACAGTCTTCTTTAGTCACGAAATTGTTTTCGTTTTGTTCACATCCACCATAGAGAAATAACTTACATTCATTTGCCGTCCAATCGAAATAATATCGTTTGATTGACGCACGACAAGGTCCTACAAACATTATTTGGCGACAAGCTGAAAAATGAGATTGGAAACATATTTCACTTACGATGTTCTGGAACCATGTTCGAAGAACCTTGAGGACCAGAAAAAACTACTGAAATAATAAGAAATTAGTACGACAATTCGGAACATTTTAGTCTTTGTGTGAATTTTCGTTCCTGTCTTATGTAGGGCTCATATATATTATATAATAGGTTAAGTGCTAGGCGTTAACCTGTAATTGATTGATACATATCGAATGGATTGGAAAATTTTTACGTCATCTGTGCTATTGATTAAACAGGCCACTTGAAGTAACTATCAAATCGCGACGATGATTATAGAAATAAATAAACCAGCAGTATATTATTTCAATTAACACTGCTGATTGAAAAGATATTATTCACTGATGATCAACAGAAAACCGTAGGACTTTGACAATACCAATTTCAATGTGAGAAATGGAACAGTCACCGTATAAGGTAATAGAACACCACCATTAATTTCACTTTGAAAGAGATTATGCAAATGAAGCTAAAGCTGAAGCAGATTGGTGTCAGCGGACAGCTACACATATGGCTTGAAAGTTACTTATGTGGGCGTAAGGCGATCGTTTGAATCAAC
>JACCGJ010008938.1:0-17745 GCA_013407085.1 Atriophallophorus winterbourni
ATGTACATATTAGCTAACACTGGGGATATATATGAGCCTATCGCTAAACCATCCTCTTGCTGGCATAACTGCCCATTAAACAAGAAGTGTTTCATAATTGGCAACTCAGTTGACTTAATATATATTGATTTTTGGAACACATAGATAATAAACTTCACGAATGGATATAAGAATGATTAACATCCAGTGAGATGTACGTGTGAGTTAAAACTTAGCAATCCGAGTAAATTCAATTTGCCTCAGTGTCTCCCACAAGGATCGGTAAAGGGGCCGCTCTTGTTTCTATCATATTTCAAAGACTTGCATACAAAAGTACATTCATCTGTGCTTATTTTTTCAGATGACGCAAAGGTTTGGCGAAAGAAAAACTCAGCTTCTGATGTGCAGAATATGCAACGCTATCGTGACATGATTCATACCTAATCCCAAAATAAAAAATGCAAATAGATATCAGAAAATGCACAATATTATCGCCTAACAGCAAGTTGAACAACGAATATTAGACAGGTTGAATTGTTATTCAACTCGCCTCATTCGAAAAAGAATTGGGTGTGGTTATTCAATCTGACTTAAGAAACGCGATGCCAGCAAAGTTGAAAGCACCGTAAGTCTCCTCAGAATAACCCTAGGTTTGTTTTACGACAATATAATCTGTTAATTGATTTTGGCCTACATCCTTATTCGTATGAAAAATGCAATACCAGCAGGAGATTCTTAGTCGGAAAAAAATATTTAGATATTGTGAACTCTAAAACACAGAGCGACAAAGCTCGCCGTTGGACTTTCTAATTATCCATATGAAATGCGTCTTAGAAGATTGGGGTTGCATTAAGCCCAATACATACGACAACAAGGAGCACTAATCTTCATTTAGACCGTTCTTAATCAAATAAACAGTCATAGCTGACATTTTTACAAAATATCTGGGTGGTCACCTGTTAAAATTTTACCCAAAGTATAGCATATTTATCTGCCGCTAATACCACATTTTCTATTCGTAGTGTGGCAAATGTGGAACAGTTTACCTACTTACCTGGTGACATCTGAAACCATTGACGCTCATAAAAACTCACTAGAGACCCATATGGACAACTATGTTTTTCCTTTTGACAATAATCTTTAACAATATGTTTTTATAATTTTTTTACCAACCGACACGAAGTATATTTTTGTGGGTCTTGTCGAGCATAGTATTTCACCCGCAAATCTTCGATGAATATGTATAAATCAATGAATATTTAAACAAATCTCTATACCTTTGACGATTTGCTGTAACACAAATTTGTACGATCTGTCAAGGTCATGTTCGAATTGAGTGCTTTTCTTGCTGATTCTAAAGCGCACGTTTTGTTCACATTCGTGAATAAAGCGCTGACATCGAAGCTTGCAATCATGTAATCATCCTCAAGCGTTCCGGTACCTGAGCGTCGAACGAACTCGAAATAGTTTTAGATTAAAAAATCGTATTACAGACTAGCAGTTCAAACAACTGAGAGAGATGCTTAGCTAATTCTTGCGTTGGAGATCCAATGCAATCTACGATGGTCTGCAGGGGACGCCGACATTATGTATCACTGGGAATCTATAGAACCGGGGAGTCTGAGCAGATTTTGGGAATAGTCTAAACCATAATGCTTGACAATGTTGCGCGGAATGAAGAAGAAACTAAGCCAAGGATTGTGGTGTAGGCTATACCCGTAATCGGTCTTAATATCCCCCATTTATCTTAACAAGCTAAGCGCCCTGTGCATTACTTAGTCATCTTAGGATTGGTCAACGAATGCAATTTAAATCCAATCTCTGTTCGTAATGACACCTTGGTCTGACGAAGATTCTGTGTCAGAAGTGAAACGGTATCAATAAATTGCTCCAACCAATGTGCTATTAACTTTTTTAAATGAAAAGTTTCGAACTTTTATGCTGAATAATACTGTCCCGGCTCCAGTGTATGGATTACCATCCCTGTTTCCGTTACACACGCGTTTGAAAAAGGAATATATCCTAACATACATTTTCGGCCAGTTTCCCCAGCTTATACTTTATTGGGAATTATTTCCAATCCATCCTATAAACCCCGTTGATCGAATCACTAAAATTCAAGCCAATTGAATATTTGTTTACTGCGATTTGCTTGAGTAATTCGATAGCAATACTTTTCATTGAAAACTCCAATAAAAGAGAAACTTTAGATGGTTTTAACCACATTCCAATTTCTAAGCGTTCTTTAGATTATAATGGTCTATCCGCCAACAAACTACATAAATACGATTTTTCTCCAAAACAAATCGTTTTTATGTCAATGTTCCAACCACAACAAAAGAAATTTGAGATTTCGTGTTGAACGATATTCCGCTGTTAGCGTTCTTCAAACTCCAATAGTAGCTTATGTATGTTTGATTTCCATGGTAGTAACATTATAAGTATAACACCTGATAAAACGTTTTCATTTATCGTAGGATCTCGAAATCACAATGCTGCTGGATTATGGATCATTGACCGATTTCAAGGCCATTTTAAATAAAACCGGTTGCTCATTAGAAATCACACAATCGGAATCTGTTGCGGGATTCGCTTCTAAATTAGATGTGTATATGACGAACCATGCGGTATGTGACTGTCCTTATTGATTTTTCGGAAATTTGGTAATTTTACTCAGTATACCTGTCATCCTATGGTTATTGTTAAGCTTACTGCTTTTTCTACCATAAAACTTTCTGAGTTCTGAAGTGCATTGTCGATTAGTGCTAATCACCACTCACGTGCACAAGGAATGAGTAGGAAGTGCTGGAACGAACGACGACGACAGTTGCGAACACGTCATAATGCAGGTTTCGAAAGGATTGCACAAGGAAAGTTGGAATGCCTACAATCTCGGAAATGTGGAGATCAACATTGTCGGTGGCTGTCGAATGAATAGAAATTCCTTTTCCTCAAAGTAAACGGAAACATGAACCGCGAATGGGATCGATATCAAGCATCAAACGGAAAGCAATCACATTCATTGTTCATGTTTTAGTTTTCTTATGCATGTACTGCAGAGCATGATGTGAAATACCAAAAAGGATACTGTTTTAGGGCAGTAAGAACACGCAGGCATGTGATAAACCAAATTGTATTCGTCCAAACATTGAAAATATCGGACAAAGGAAAGTGTAATTTCGACCAATCACAAAAGTCTAAAGTTTCTAGTCATAGAGGTACAGACACACCAGACATGTTCATGCCGTTGGTCACAACAGATACCCATCGATTTGATTGTCATTCGGTTAAATATTCAAGATTCACGAATTATAAGATTACAAAGAGCACATAACATCACAATTACCAAAGCTAGTTCATGAGAAAAAGTAACTCAAGATGATGTAATGACACGTATTGTCCAGTTGAATAATTACCGTGAGATAATAAGCAGGTGCAATCAAGTCATTATGCAATAAATACGTGTCGATGAATGTTTCGACGCTGAATCGGTAACAATAGTTTCAGTTATCGCATCCAAAAGGAAACAGATATGTACGAAATGAATATTTCTGGACAGTTTGATTCATGTTTCAAGAATTTATGGTTGTTGTTGTTGTTCTCATTCGGTGGATGTCGACAATGAATGTTCGTCATAAGCGCTTGAGGTTTTCATGTTTTACGGGTTTTCGAATTATTAAACAGTCCGATTTGGGAGAAACAGTCTGTCACATAGCGCTCATTGTGTTCAGCAGTACTAGGATGAACGATATCAATTGCACGGAGTGATCTACGTTAGCAACTGCGAGTACTATCTGCTTCTCTGATTTTCAGACGACGCTCTACACAGTACTTTCAAAATGAGCGGTCAATTGCAAGGATTTCCCAACTCGTTGGGTGGATGTCAACAGCTTTCATAACTTTCTTTAGTATAGACACAAAATTTATAAATCGCGGCGTTGGGAAGATTGACAACTCGTCTGCGAGTCAAAGTATCCAAATTAGGATACACCAGACGTTCCTCATAAATAAAATCGCGAATACAGTCCACCATTTTGGTTATTCTGTTCTAAATCATTTCAACCAGATTAATGTCCTTTTCGTAGCTTTGGTGCCTAAGCTTTCACTGTGTGTTTCGAGTGAAAAATGTTTAAATTTCGAAGCATGCTTAGCATGTGGCAAGCTCGGTTGAATACGGCTTCGTATTGCATACTGTTCCTCAGATTTCCACCTATCCAAAGACCGAGTCTTTTTGTCCACTTCAGTAGTTGAGACCCAAGCATGTGAGAGAATGGTAAATTCTTACCAAAATCTGCAACATTTTGCACTATATAAACTTGAACGGTAGCTTGTTTCTCTCTGAACAACTGCTAAAACTTTCCAAATCGCTCTTTAAGCGCAAACAATCCACACTTGACTTGATTCGCATCCGAATGTTAACATTATCCTCAAAAAGAAACATCTTGGATGTCACGAGTTTCTGAAGGTCATTGATGTACACCAAAAAGAAATCTGACCAAATTACCGTACCCTCTAGAACCCCGCTAGTGGCAACGGTGTTTCTAGATATCACGCTGGCGATAGGTACTGTTGCCTTGCGGTCAGTGAGCTAGCTCCTCAGTGCGGTAAGAAGGCACCCATTCATGTCAACATCCTTGCAGTTTTCTATGGAGAATAGAATGGTCTACATGATCAAATGCCTTCGGTATGTCCGAATAACGCACATGCACGCAACTATCATCATCTACTGCCTGTATAAAATCGTTCATTCTCTCTAGTAAGTTAGTCATGCAAGAACGAGACTTCAGAAATCCATGTCACTGCCTGGTTAGCACGTTTTAGGTTTCGAGATGACTCATGATCGGTTCGCACGAGATCCTCTCCGTAACTTTGAGAGCACGGAAGGAGTGTTACAGGGTGGACATTTGCTGGGTCAGAACGGGTGCAACCTTTGCTGATGGGTGTTAAGAATTCTCCTTTCCAGTCAGCAGGAACAACACTCTCATTAAAATATTGATTAATAAGATTACGGAGTGGATCACACATTCGTATAACTTTAAGATCGTGGAGTTTGAAATGTCGTCATTTGTCCATGTCGGAAAAACGAGCCCCGCGTTGTGAAGGTTTGTATTGAACCGGTTAAAACGAACTCGATGCGCATATCAGATTGCCGTTTTGAGGACTATGCCAAGCTAACGAGGTTTGCCTATATAAGATAGGCGTTCGCTTTGTTCTTTGTTTCTGCTTGTTTTGTTTAGCTGCTTTGTGTTCTCTTGTGGGATTCGTGGGTATACATGATTCGTCTTTGACAGATTGACCTCAGTGATGAATAGGGGGGCATTCGATAAGTGGCTTCGAAATTCGGGATGACGTGGTTAAGTTACATTTAGTGACCTCAAAACTTGAGTAGTTAATGTAATAGATGTTAAGCTAAGATATAGGGTTTGGCAAAAGTCTCCACCCCCTGCACTATGTCGAGATAGTGACCGCGTTATCCGATATTATCAAATCCCCGGGTGCTGATGAAATAACACCCTTCATACTAAGACAATGCGCCCATGCTCTATTCTCACCACTCTCTGATCTCTTCAACATGTCACTGAGTTGCAGCAAGGTTGCTAATGACTAGAAAAGTGAATTAATCACTTCGATATATAAAGGAGGGAACCTGTCTAACTACAGGCCAGTCACGTTGTTGCCAGTGGTCTCTAAAGTTCTCGAATGATTTGTAGCAGACGAACTTAGCAAACACTTGGATCAAAATAAGCCTCTTTCCATCGCACAGCACGGATTTAGGACAAGACACTCCTGTCTCACCAATCTTCTCTTAAACTCTTGATAATTGGATTCGAGCGGTGGACGATGGATACCCTATTCATGCTGGTTACTTGGACATGTCTAAAGCTTTTGATCGTGTTAACCACAGCATACTGCTACAAAAATTGCAGCACCTCGGGGTGTGCGGTAGATTGTTGGCCCGGATACAGTATTACTTGACTGGTAGAGTTATTAGGGTCGGAGTTGATAAGGCAATATCCAGCCCAGTAGAAGTTACAAGTGGCGTACCTCAAGGCTCAGTCTTGGGGCCAATACTCTTCCTGGTGTACGCTAACGATATACCTGAAATCGTACGCAGAAAAATCAATTCACTTGTGAATGACGTCAAACTCTGGACGCACCATAAAAGGTTGCCAATTCTACAAATTCTATCGAAGCACTTCATGCGTGGTCCTTACGAAACTATCTACCATTCAACATCCAAAAATGCAAAATGGTAAATGTCGGTAAATCATTCGAATTCACATACTCTATGTGAACTCAGCAACTTTCACGGGTTACGGAAGGGAAACACCTGGTTGTGTGGATCAACAGTAATTTGAAGTTTTCACGGCAGTATTCTGTTGTATACAAAAAGTCCTGTCAAAGCTCAGGATTGCTCAAAAGGAACTTCGGTAGTTTCTCAAAGTAGATACTCCCGCGGATAATTAACACCTATATCAGACCAACAATGGAGTACGCTGTTCAAGAATGGTCCCCATGGATACAAAAGGACATGACCTTGCTGCAACACGTATACCACCGCGCTACTAAACTGGTGACCGGGTTATATAACAGGCCATACGAGGAGAGGATTGCAACTCTAAACCTCTTTGTCTTTTCGTTCCGTCGTCTCAGGGGTGACTTGATCCTGCTGTTCAACATTCTGCATACAGTGGATCACCCACTTGAACACCCGTTTCATCGGCAAGAAGCACGTGGTAGCAGATAGCAGGACTACAAGTTAATTATTCCACACTCCAGATCAAATTGTCGAAGGTTTTTCTTTGCTGTCAGAGTTTTTTTATATGGAACTCTCTACCCCCCCACTTGTTCAAGGCTGAACTTGACAAGTATATGTTGACCAAATCCAACCTCGCTCCTCAATACATAAGCTGAATTATTGACAAAATATATTTGTTGTTTTTATGCATTCCCTATATCTATGGTTACTGCAAAGTATTTGCATTTTGGACCATTAAAAATTTGAATTACTTTGAACTGAATTGCAGCATAAACACCTGAATCCAAGCCATCAAAACATGGAAATCATTGTAAACTTTTAACTGCTAGTAATATTGCTGAGATAAATGATACGTTTAAACTACGCTCAATGACAAGTGTTGAAACTAATTGACAACAGTGATGATATCTATGGTTCATGTAGTACTGGGTTACCCGTGTGACAAATTTTGCTTGTTCGGGAAGTTTGAGCAACCTAATTGACCTGACAAAAATACTGCGCAGAACACGTTCACGAAAGGTCAACGGTTGCCATTATCAATCATACAAACAGTGAGCCTTATAACAACGTAACACGAATATGAATTTAAACTGTTAAATCGATGGACTTTAACATAATATCCGCATTTCCATCACACACATGGCAGATAACACTTTCGCACACCATACGTTCCACTGCTCTGGAAACTATCGGAAGTAGAGGCAAAATACAGTTGATCATATCGGAATGACATTTTCCTTTTTACATAGATGTTGATAAAATCATGCTAAGGAATCAGCTGTCTTGATATGATCTGTCACCCATCCTGATGTCTGAATAGTAAAACTCACGGTTATGTACACTGTGGGAGAATAATATTGACTGTCTTTTCGTTTGCTCTATCTGCATTCATTGGTGGTATTTTATTTTCTCATATTAAACATATCAACATGACCTAGATTTTTCTAAATAGGTTCAGGATTCGTAAGTTCGACTAATCCCATTTAGAGCTTAGATCATATTTCGCACAGTTATATACTCTCAAAATGCGAAATGTGACATAAAATTTTCTGTTTTGACATTACCGCTAGCAACCAATAGTAGGCCTTGGGGTGCCAAGTCACGTATGCATGACCACAATCTAGCGCTCGGCGAACCGACCATTGATCCTAGCCATGCCTACATGACTTTACAACATCTAAGCTAAATACTCCTAAAGTGGACGTGATAGTATTCGATCTAAGGCAGATGAAACGTCCCGCAATGAGCGAAAGCGACAGGCACACAGTGTACCTATGCTCCAACTTACCAGCGAGAATCTTCCAATTATTCTTTGAAAGATGCCTAAGAATCTGTTGGCCTGCAGAATATAAATCGACAGGCAAATAGATTGTTAGGTAACTTTCGAAGAATAATTGGAAGATTCTCGCTGGTAACGATACCAAGGATAATGAACGTCTACCTTCGCCCTACGATGGACTATGTGGTAGGGGTCTGGGCTCGTTGGCTGCGAAAGATATTGCTCTCTTCGATACAATCTATCATAGAGCAACAAAGTTAGTGATGGGTCTTCGCAATGTTCCGTACACCGAAAGATTGCGACGTCTGGGTCTATGTGACTTTACCCAAAGAAGGATACGACGCGATATTATTCTGATATGTAGATTTGTCTACCGAAGGCCATCTACTAAAACACTTGATTGATGCGTGTGATGGGAAAGTGACACGCGGACTTACCTGATCACTTCACGTCCCAAGTTCCCGTATTGATTATCGGCGCCATTTTTCGACATACGTGCTATTTTTCTTTGGAATTACCTACCCCATCATGTGGTGGACTCTCCTTGCCTGGCGGTGTTTAAAGCGAAATCGGACTTACATATGCAAACGAATATCATTCGTGAGCCTTACATTTGATATTCTTTATTCCATTTTATACTATAATATTTTTCAAATTTTAATTCATACAGTAATACTGTGGTGTTTAAAAGTATTAACTTTTTTAACCATAAATCCTTGAACCCATGGACTAAGCGTAATTTGCACCAACGTAAAGGAAACGAGTGCCACTTTACTCGGGGGCAGGCTAAAGCACGATAAAGAATAATGGAATATTTTCATCTTTTTCTAAAGTATAAAATCGATTTTAAGGACGTTTTAAGCACGTACACTTGGATATTTTTGGTCCGTTACACATCGTCGTCCCACCTAAGGTAGTTGGACATTTTGATTTTTCTAGCATTGTTTCGCACCTCCTCTATGCATCCCCTATAATTTTTCCCAGTCTTCTTGAAAAAGATTTCCTGTTAATCAAAAGAGGTATTGAGGTTTTCACACGACTGAGCTGTGCCTCTACCGATTTGATGTGAGATATGATCGTCCTTAAACACCTCCGTGAAAGTGACAGATTGATCAAAGTCAATTCGCTCCATTAAGCGCTCCATCCACTGCATGAGGTCTTCGCGGCATGCAAGTCGTTCTCATTTACGCGAAACCGATATCTTGTCCATTAATCAAGGTCCACAAATCCAGGAATTCTTTCGTCCGGTACGTTGTCCGCTATTTGGCGGATTAATCAAAAGTTATTCTTGATCTGAGGCGACTGACATTCTGAATTTTGATATTGAATCTCTACCATATCAGTGTTAACGATAAGTTCCGGATAAAGTATTTTTGTGGTTGAATTACTATGATTGCCAAAAATTCGTTTAAAATATAAAACAATTTCTTCTTCAAAGCTCACTCATCCTGATCTTACTGTCTCCACCTGATGACGACAAACAGCCACAAGCCGGTAGTGGTGTGTAAGGGATGGGGATGCGAGCACCACACAACATTGGTATTTCTTCTTCATTCACGCGTTAGCCATTAGCTGTATCTCTCCGGGAACTCTCTTCTGAAACCGTAGAACGTACATTTATCGATTTATGGATCTCTAACTTTGGCGTACTTGCTACCATTAACAACGTTAGAGGATGGCAATTCACCGATGCCTTGTTTAATGTTCTTAGTCGATTACTAGGATGTGATCACCTGTGCATCACCGCATACCACCCACGCTGTAGATATTCCACCAGCGTTATGGTACTTGATGCACTCGGTACCGGCGAAGTTCACTTATCCTTGTACTGAGACTCAAGTAACACTTTTAATCGATCAATCCTTAACCCACATTATCTGCCGACTGTCTGCCATACGTCCACTGCGACCTCAGAACTTGCCCTAAAATTTTGTCCGAGTCAATTCCCACAGAAAGACCTTATGAATGGTCTTTTAACGTGATTGGACGTAAACCAAAATATTACCTTCACAAACGCGACAGCATCAAACATACAGTAATCATTGATCGCGTGAAACTTACTCACGTCAACGGAAACATCATCTGAAGACGCTAACAAACACTCCTTTCACGCAATCTATGAATTGCAGCCATTAATCACGAACTCGTCGACACCTGTTCAATGTAACTCGGCGCCGTGTCAAATATGTTTCGGACATAGAGCGGCATTCCCCACAAGACCGGACGAGTACATCCCACACACAGTGAATCGAGCATTCACCTACCGTCTAACGCTCGAGAGGGAATTCTGTAGCACGTCTGTTTTAATCGGCAAGATACTCTTTCCGCGCGCTTTATCGGACTACGTTGATTGTTGTCGCTGCTGTGTTGGATCACGATAATTAACGGCAAACTAACGTCTCACAACATTTTTTCAACCCTCAGACTATTTTTCGCGAGCCACGTATAAGAGTTCCGGTGCGGATAATAACACTAAATATCGAATTTTCTTTCAAAGTGAGCTCGTTCCTTTGTTCGTTTCCGCTGTAACATTTTCAGTTACACTTTTTACTTAGCCGCCACGATTGTTTTAATGACAACGAACTTTGACGTTACAGTCGATTCAAGTAACTGAATTGAAATCTCTTATATAAACGTGGGTAACTAGTAATCCAATTACCCTAATAGGTAAAATAATCCACCACAAGTTTCTCATTAATGTGGCTTAGTGTAGTCTCTGCTATACGCTGACGGAACTTTACCATTAAAATCTGTCAAGCGCATTATAAAGGATGGTACGATACTACTTAGTCGTTCAAAAATGGACTGGGCATTCGTATGGGAATCGAAAGAGAGAACTACGTCGTCAGTGTAGTCTAACTCAAAGTTTCTTTACATAGCCCATTTGAATGCCAGTTGCATGTAGGTCTGTATTAAACACCTCCATCTTATCGTCAAATATAAGATTGAACAAAAGGGAAGATATCAAAAACTCGTCGAGGGCCATTAACCGATGTTAAGATGGCTGACCAGCTTTGATACATACTAACGCAACCAGAATAATACACATACAAAGCTCAAAAATGTTCATTGCGAACCAGAAACGTGTTCGAAAATGACGGACAGACGTTCACTGCTTTGAAATGTGACGTCCTACGAAAGTTTCTTGGAGTGATTGACACATTCGACACAGGAACTGAATCCTGCTGCTGTTCAAAAATCTGTAATTCTGTGTGAAAGGCAAGACGCTGAAGAAATTGAAGCAAAAAGCCATGTAATTACTAATGTATGGCTTATTTCTGCACAGTTCGATCAGTAAAATCGAAAGTTTATAACGTGAATAAGTATGATTAGAGATAACACTTTACACTGCGAAACAGATTGACCCAGAAACCGAGTGGAATAAGTCATTTAGTGTTTAACAACATTTTAACGCCTTCCTAAAACAAACTGTGACTAATCAAATTTCGCGAACAAGTAGATCAACATCACCTTCCTAGCGGCTTTCAATTCCACTGCCGTCACTCCGCTTAACAACATACAAGGTTAAGCAAACACGCCAAGAATATGCTTAGTGCAAGACCGCCATCGAACACGTTTCGGGACATATCCTGTAGCGTAACTAAGCACTGCGATATCTGAGCGCAAAGACCTAGCCAGGAAGACGTGCTGCGAGCATTTCGGAAAGGTTCCTAGTAGGGGTTTCAGCTGCGTAGGCCATGTAACTGTTTGGGAAAACGAGATTTACGACAAGTGGGATGTGGCGTCGCAAAAATAATTCGTTTCGGAAGTCGGCGTCCGTAAAACGTGATCCAAACAACGTAACTTATACAGGTTGATATGCTTCTCTATATCAATCATCATCATAATTGACAGCATTACACCGGTAACAAGTGCTTAACTGCCATACAACCATGACATGTTAAAAATACTAAGTAGATATGGGGAAAGGTTGGACTTAAAATGATACTGAACCTTTAAAAGATTAGATGACACACTGGGATGAGGTGACTACACCTCAGTTCAAACATGCATTCAAGTAGAGCGGCATCAACATGACAGTTTCCTTGCGGCTTTCAGTAAAAGCCTTCATCTGCTTAGGACAAGTCAAAGTCTGGCCACCCTTACAACGACGTCACTCCGAGTTAGGAGTGGCAGACAAAACCGCATTAGGAAAACGATGATTTCCCATTCGCAATACGTGGCCTGACCACCGAAGTCTACGCACGTTAACTTGTTTTTCTACATATACGTCGCTACATCATCATCATCATACGGCTGGAACAGTATGCGGACCTTACCCAAGTTGCTCGCTACCTCAATTTCTAGAAATTTTTGCAGTCACCAGCTTCCCTTATCCGATCGAATGATACGCTTGAGATTGTTTCTGACACATGTTCGCTCTGCGCTATATTGCGAACCAAAAGGAATCCTTCTCTTTTCTTTCAGTATTTGAATGGTAAAGTGGGATATTTAGTAGGATCTTCTGCTAGATGTCGAACTGCTGCATGCCGACTCCGTGGCATCTTGCATTGCAGTATCAATCGCATTCCACTTGTGTGATAATGTCGGACAAAGCAGTGGAGAGCTCATCTACTAAGCTGCCGCGATAGGCTTGCTGAAATTAGGTGTTCGACACTTGTTGCCATAGGATAGTTTTGGGTATCCGGTATACCGACGGGGTATTTAACGCCGCCGTTCGGATACGATATAGCGGAATACTTCCGTAATGGGTTTATATATGACGGTGAAAAGTTCCGCGATTTAACCATTTCATCTGAAGACAAAATCAGCGCAAACGATCATCACCGTGAACATTACATCGGTAGCAAGTACCGAGGGCTTAGCTGTCAACACACAATTCGCGATAAAATTTTACTGGGGGAGGGTGTGATCTAAAAAGCTACTGAAACTGCAGGAGATTATACAAAGACACTGAGATGAGGTGCCTAAACCTCCCATCAAAAACGCTTTGAATCAAGTTATGTGAACGAGCAGAGCGAAATTATGTATGAAATCACAAGCCTGATCCAGGCAAAGTGACGCAGTCAGAGATTGTATGTGGGCTAAGATACTGTCAAGTAGCCCAAGCCTAGACAGATAAGGGGAAGGAAAATAGCAATAGCAGTGAGACTCCAGCGTGTACTCGTGTGCGGCTCACTACTGGTGGCGTCAGCTGCGCAGAGCGGAAGTGCTGCACGATTGCACATCCGTGCAGAGTGACATTAGGATGACAGCTCCTATAATTCTCACTCATGCACCACAAGCATGGATTTTTGGTCATATAAGAGACTTGAATGTCAAAACTTTCAGAATGATAAGCTGCATTAGTTCCTAAATGTATGAATTCACAAGCCTGAAGACAGACAGTGCCTTACAGTCAGAGATACTGTCAGGTTGCCCAGACATAGACAGTTTAATTACCTGCCGTCCATACGAAACGCGCGTATATGATCTGCCAATAATTATAGAAACAATTGCTATTCTATTTTCTTTTCTCATATCTGTCTAGGCCTGGGCAACCTGACAGTATTCTAGCCCACTTTCAATCCATCACCTTGGCATTTCACCAAAATCAGGCTTGTTCTTTCATACATATACGCATAGAGCTAACTGCCCCTAACCTTTCCACTTGCTACTTTTTGCGCTACTCCGGTGATTCAGTAGCTACCATTTCAGGATACGCGGGTATTGGTATAGTACTTAGTTCATGTGCGGAATCCATTTCGAATTAATCCGAAGATGAAAAGAATGCCTTCATCAAAAATTTATACGCCCTTTCGTGAAGTACGAAAAACTTCGATTTTGGTGCCTTAACAGGGGATATGAACCGTTTAGATATATCTTGAATGTCAACGAACAGATAATGGCAAACGGTTGATACAATTGTTGTGTATTCTTATATGCTTGCATTATTGTAATTCGCATTCTATTCTATCTATCTATACTAACTATTATATTGTTCGTTGTTTTAGCTCTTCTGATGAATAAAGCCTAAATCAAGGCAACTCTACTCTTCTCAATCATTCTGAAACTCACACGTTTGTTTGGAACATTACAATTTATTCATAAGAAGCTATTCAATGGATCGATTTCTCCGTCCCGAGCGCCTCGACACTGATGCCAGTTCACCTTCTGCTGCTAAAGAGTGGGCTCATTGGTTCGCTACATTCTCAAATTTCCTCACTTCAATCGAAACTCATAAGCCAGACAAGTTGAAAACTCTGATTAACTATGTTTTTCCATCTGTTTTTGATCATATTATCGATTGCTCGAACTATGAATCTGCTGTCACAACTTTACAAAGTATCTATGACAAACCTAAAAATGAAATATTCGCTCGTCATATGCTCGCTACTTGCAAACAGGATGTCAATCAAAGTCTAGACGAATTTCTACACAAACTCAAAAGTCTCGCTCGTGATTGTTGTTTCAAATCAGTGACTGCTAAGAGGAATCAAGATGACGCTGTTCGTGATGCATTTATTTCCGGTATTACTTCCCATGCCATCCGTCAACGTCTTCTCGAAAATACCTCACTTGATCTCGAACTTGTATTTCAGCAAGCGCGCTCACTTGATCTAGCGCATCAACAATCACAAACCTATCACTCACAAATTTCGGATGTATCTGCAGCAATTTCAAACCCGACACCTAAAGATCCAGAACCCGAGAAACCTGGTATTGCTTCTATGAAGGCTGGTAAATGTTATTTCTGTGGATTTGATAGACACCCGCGATACCGCTGCCCTGCACGGGATGCTCTCTGTAAAGGCTGTGGTAAGAAAGGGCATTATCATAAAGTTTGTCGTTCTGGTAAATCAGCTACCGCATGTATTCCTCAGCTTACTTCATCCATCACGATTGCTTCAATCCCAAGTAGCTTATCAAGCGCTATTGCACATATTACTGTGAATGGCCGTCGTCTGAAAGCACTAATTGATACTGGAAGTTCTGAGAGCTACGTTGCTTCATCAATCGTTTCCAAGTTTAACTGGAAAGTATTTGAGTCACACAATCAGATTTCAATGGCCAATACACATTTGACTGCATTCACAGAAGGTCATTGTTTTGTCACGATCAATTATAACGGTTTGTCTTATTCGCATATCAAACTATCCGTGTTACGAAATCTTTGTTCCGATGTATTACTCGGTCACGACTTCTTACGACTGCATCATTCAGTTGAAATCCCCTTTAACGGTTCGAAACCATCATTTACTGTATGTGGCCTTCTTGCTGCTCATATTAAATCACCATCTATTTTCGGCGATGATCCGTCACAGTTCAAACCAATTGCTACGAAATCCCGTCGTCACTCTCATAACGACGAAAAGTTCATCGAATCTGAAGTGCAGCGACTTTTGGATGATGAAATCATCGAAACCTCCAAATCTCCATGGAGGGCCCAGGTTCTGGTTACCACCAACGAAAATCACAAGAGACGCATGGTCGTTGATTATAGTCAGACCATTAATCGTTATACTCAGTTGGATGCCTATCCATTACCTAAATTGGATGCATTAATTGACAAAATCGCCCAATTCAACATGTTCAGTACGTTAGACCTCAAAAGTGCCTATCATCAGGTTCCCATCACTGACTGTGAGAAACCGTACACTGCTTTTGAAGCTTGAGGCGGTTTGTACCAAATTCGTCGGATTCCTTTCTGAGTCACTAATGGTGTAGCATGCTTTCAGCGCGTAATCGATGAAATCATTCGAAACGAGAAGCTTGAAGGTACTTATGCTTACATCGACAACATTACAATTTGTGGTCAAACTCTTGATGAACATAATTCGAATTTGAAAAAATTCATGGAAGTAGCAAAGAAATACAATCTTACTTTTAATGACGATAAAAGTATAATTGGTGTTCAAACCATACGCTTGTTAGGATATGAGATCTCCAACAGGACAATCAAACCAGATCCAGATCGTTTACGTGCATTAAGATGTCTACCCTATCCTCACGACTTAAAATCCCAACAGCGGATAATTGGTCTTTTCTCCTACTATTCTCAATGGATCTCTCATTTTTCTGACAAAATCCATCCTCTTGTTCATAATCGCTGTTTTCCCCCTCCCTTGGCAGTTCAAACAGTTTTCGAAACAATAAAAAAGATATCGAATCTGCCGTAATCGTGTCTGTTGATGATAAGCTTCCATTGCTGGTTGAAACGGATGCTTCGGATATCGCTATTGCAGCAACACTCACACAAAACAACCGACCTGTAGCGTTTTTTTCACGAACGCTCTCTCACAGTGAGAAACACCATTCAGCGATCGAGAAAGAAGCTTACGCAATTGTTGAAGCCCTTAGAAAGTGGAAACATTTTTTATTAGGTCATCGCTTTACGCTTTTAACGGATCAACGATCAGTATCCTTTATGTATGATATAAATCATTCTAAAAAGATAAAAAATGACAAGATCCAAAGATGGCGTTTAGAATTATCACCTTTCTCTTTTGACGTGATCTACAGGCAGGGTAGCGAGAATGTAGCCGCAGATGCCCTGTCACGTGTTAGCTGCGCAGCATTTACAACCAATGTGAAACTCAATGATCTACACGACTCACTTTGTCATCCAGGCGTTGTCAGAATGGCACATTTTGTGCGCATAAAAAATCTACCCTTTTCAATGGAAGAAATCAAATCAATGACGTCCCAATGTACAATCTGTGCTGAGTTAAAACCTCGTTTTCACAAATCTCATGGTACTCTGATTAAAGCTACTCATTCATTCGAGCGACTCAGTCTTGATTTCAAGGGTCCACTTCCTTCGATCTCTAAGAACAAATACCTTTTGACTATTATTGATGAGTATTCTAGATTTCCCTTCGCTTTTCCGTGTCCTGATATGTCTTCTTCCACTGTTATCAAATGTCTTCGTGAATTATTCATGCTTTTTGGTATGCCTCTATACGTTCATACTGACCGTGGTTCCTCATTTATGTCACAAGCTGTTCGAGAGTTCCTCTGTGCAAACAATGTAGCTACAAGCAGGACCACACCATATAATCCCCAAGGCAACGGCCAAGTAGAACGACTTAATGGCACTCTCTGGAAGTCTATTATGCTAGCATTGCGCTCCAGGAATCTGGATGTTACACACTGGGAATCTGTTCTACTAGACGCATTACATTCCATTAGATCACTGTTGTGTACGGCCACTAACACGACTCCACACGAACGAATGTTTTTCCATATTAGAAAATCAAGCAATGGTTTCTCACTTCCATCATGGTTGACTACACCCGGTCCAGTTCTGATGCGAAGAAATGTTAGAAACTCAAAGTATGAGCCATTAGTCGACGAAGTTGAGCTGCTTGAATGTAACCCCCAGTATGCTCGCGTGCGATTTTCTGATGGAAGAGAAGACACCGTTTCACTTCGTGCTCTTGCCCCAGTAGGCCGTCCATCAGATACGGAAATCCTGTCGAACCCCCTCCTACACCACAAACATCCGAACCACCATTACCCATTCACGTTCCTGAGTCAGTTCTCATTGACTGCCAACCTATCAGTGATACAACAGATTCATCGACTGTAAACCATCCAAATTCCTCTGAACTATATACAAAACAGCAAAGAACTCGTCCGTACGAACTTCGAAATCGAGACGCATGAATTCGTCACATGTATAACCAAATCAAAACAGCCGAGGAGAATGTTGTGTATTCATATATGCTTGCATTATTGTAATTCGCATTCGATCTATCTATACTAACTATTATATTGTTCGTTG
>JACCGJ010008939.1:0-18484 GCA_013407085.1 Atriophallophorus winterbourni
TTTGCTGATTTTTCGTGGGTTCTAGTTTATCAATCTGCACTTCTAACTCGTGAGGAATAACCAATACTAGACAAGTTTTATTGTAATCAACGGATCATTTCTTGAAACTTATCATCCACTGACTATATTTATTTTGTGTTTACGACCAATATGCAAAATATATAAAATAATTTTTCACTTCAAGTAATTCTGCAGTTAATTGTTATTGATGTTGTCCATCTGAATAACCACCGAATGTTCTGTCGCACGAACTTTATATCAAAATCACCTCAGACTCACGCCTTTATTATCTCATGAAAACATAAGTGGAACAATTTTAGTAAGCTTTGTTTCCTTTGAGATTGAATTATTATTAAAATCTCTTGGTAAATTTGGAATAATCTTTCATCAATAAAAGCGTTAATGAAGACAAGTTTGACGTATAATATAATGGCATTTGTGCTGTTCTTATATTTCATATATCTTATTTCGTTCACATCAAGACAGTTTCGCAAGTAATTTTTTTATATTAATTAATTAGGCTCTAACTTGTCTCGTTAGTATGATTTCCAAGAATAATTATCAGATTTGTAAGACTAATATCATTAGTCAGAACATGCAACGCGATTGAGTATCACTATAGGCGCCATCTATAGTCGGTTGTATCACAAAACAGCCTATTGTTATTTCAGGGGTGTTTAAAAATTCTCTACTGCCTTTCTCCTATTTTCGACGTTTCAACTCACACTAATCGTTGTCATAAACCGTCTACGGGATAAATCAATACCATACGAACCTGGTTTGAGTGAATTTGACAGGAAGCAAGCAAATGTTTACAAAACATTTTGTGATGCCTAAATAACCCACATTTATAGTTCACATGCATTTTCTGTCTGTCTGTTAACATCAGCTAGACACAGTTAAAAATCTTTGAATGCCACTGCTGTATATATTAATTACAAATAATCACAATCATCATCACAAGTGTGATTCCTAGACAGGCGCCCGAGCTATGAACATTAACATTGTATTACGATGCTTAAATACACCGCACGTACACACCATAACCGCTTCCTAGCTGCCGCCCGTCTTCAGTTGTAGAAAAAAAGATTATCGCAAGTTGGACATGGAAAAATAAAAAAAGTAAACTGATTATATTTAGAACAACTTTTTGATAAGTTCATTAAAGGCAACCAATGGTTCAAATCCAGAAACACACTGAATTCAGCCGCTCCAAATGAACAATGATTTGTAATGAAAATCTAACGAAACTAGTGGTCATTTTCTGTAATGTAAAAGCATGCAATCGGGAATAATTCAGGAAAGATACTTCAATTAATTTATTCTGTCTCATCTTAATATAGAACAATATCACGTTGAAACTGCAAGAAAAGATTAAAAATAGGCAACTATTGTATTCCGATTTCGCAGCCATAACCAAACTTTAATTTCATTTGTTTGCACATGTTTCTTCAGAACATAATCGAGAAGAATTTTTTCAACAGAACAGATTGAAGTAACTCCATGCACTTGAAACTTCACGAAATAACCATTGTAATTTATAGCGAATGCCATATAAACAATTTTTGATTAAGAGACTGAAGTATCCTTCTGCTGCCCTCGCTGTGATTGTTGCGGAAAAGAATGTTTCTCTCGAATCAGATTTTTTAGTCATTCAATACGCTCTGGTGTGTGAAACCGTCATGTGCTTGTTATGTCCATCCATCTTCGACATTAATCGACGCATTTCAACAACAATATATCATGTGTGTGGTTACATAGATGTATAATTTTGCAAAAATATTCAGTTTTCATTTGTTTTAAGTATTAGACAAATTTTGATGAATTTTGATACATGGGATCAAAATTTGTTGAGATTTTTTGGACTCACTTTTGGATAAATTTGAAAATTATCCTAAAATATCGTTTTTTTACCGATTCAATTTTCCGATCTATATCATCGGAGCATCCGAATGAAATAGTAATCATTCGTCAGACAACTTTTATCATTAATCCGAGACGTCCAAGTAATTATTTATCAGTGAATTGTCACAAGAACAGGTTAACATATATTGGTTACCTATATATAGATATATAATTGTTTCCATGTTTTAATTGATACCGTCAAGATTCAAGCTTCAAAAAAGTGGATGGCTCACAGATAGCATGTCAAAGTAAATATGCGTTAATGATAAAGGGATAAAAATAATTATATAATGCTAAATATAGTCCAGTTGAATACTAACCCTGAGTCAATACGTACGTGTTGTTAAATCGTTAAGCAACGAATAAGTATTGAAATTTCGAATGAACGTTTCGATGCTGAGAGCGATGGCAAGAGTTTCGGGGAGGCCATTCCAAAGGAAACAGACATGCACAGAATAAAAATATCGACGACAGCTGATACACAAGTAAAACATTTTTAGTGTCACTGAGTGACTACGTGTATGTTGTGACTCACGGTATTGAATAATTTTTTTAAAGGAGATTGTGGTTCATTTAATATTTTCTAAGTTATATCACATCACTCACAAGGATTCTTCGAACGGGAGTGTGGAGTACAGCTTTTGCTATCGTTTCTCGTACCTTAGTTTCAGGAAACCACATATAAGTTTGATTGGACGATGGTATATTTTCTCAAGTAATTGTACATTTTTATTTAAATACGGAGTCAAATACCCTAGTTCGTCCATTTATTGAGCTTATTTTTTTGTCTTTCTAAAAGTTTGCATCTATCATCTTCGGAATAAATTTGCTGATTACACTGAGAGTAATATCGGTCTTAGTTGAATGAGCGGTAGTGTTGTGCTGTTTTGTTTCCTTTGATCTGGAGAATAGGCGTTGGGTGTCCAGACCCTTTTATCAGATTTAGACAACGACTAGCACGGTTAGTAATGTATATCTTAATACAACCTGTTAAGCGATTTCAACACATAGGCAAGTGATCAGTTTTCCATCGCTTTTGCTGTCATGAGCAACATCATTTTATGTTATGTTGCAGTGGCAATTTGTCACTCAAAGGCAATTTAATTGTTACCTCAAGCTTACAATAACAATTTTCGGAAATCTTTATTCCAAAATTCATCTTCACATAATGGGAAGAAATTTTGGCTGTATCGCAGAGTTTTCGACTTCAAAATGCCCTACATTCTTAGCAAACACCGGAAAAATGAACGTTTTTAATACACTAGACGAATTCCTTCGTTATGACATTATCGCATTTGGTATATACCTTACCCAAGAAGCCAAAACATTTAAATACGTCAGATCTAGCATTACTTACCACTTTGTTTCACACTTAAGACGCATAACGTGCTGCATTATTTGTCTGGGGCATCGAGGTTATCCTTTGTGTCATTGTTACAATCCAGTGAGGGATGAGTCAGTCCACTTGGGGATGCAGTTGTATATCGATCGACAGATCCAGTTGAGTGAATAAGTTTGATATGGGTGACGCGATCCAAGCGGTAATAAAACTAACGAGTTTGAGCGAGTTTCGATCAGACAGAGTTGAAAAAACTGTCAGTCGTTTAGAAATGATGTGTTCCCAAGATTATTCCAAGCAACGCTATACTCATTTCCGTGGGATAGTGCACGGAAATGTAAATTAGCGTTACAGCTTGAAAACTTGAATTCACTTACCTCGAGCTTGAAACACGTATATTCCAAAACATGTAAATCGGAACGTGTTTAATTTCTTACAATAATTAATATCTAATAATGGGATTGATTTCACTGATAGTTGCATTTTTTGAAAAAAAATGAGATTTTAATTTGAGTCAACAAGAAATGTATAAGTTTGCCATCTAATAAGGTGCTCGCATAATAGCATGCTTAATAATGTGATTACATCAAACTGTTATCCAAATCTATCGTATACATTTTTACAATTGAAAGTCATTTCCGGGATCGCAGTACCAATTATATATTTTTTCGACAGTCAAAATCTTGTTCACAATTCGAATATCCACTTGAAATCAAAACACGTTGAAAGAATGTTAATTAAATTTGCAGAGACATTCCGCTTAGCACTTCTCAATTGACCATCAAATATTTCATTGCTCAAAAAACAATTTGGAAAATGGATTCAGTAAAATGAATCGAGAATATTCTCATTTAGAATGGTGAACAATATTGATAAACATGAAATGCACGCTCAGGTATTTGCAATTTTGTAAAGTAAATCAGATTGAGCCTAGAAGCTTGGACGAAATTTCCACCTCTGAAAATTACAAAATATTTCTGTTAAATTTATGTGTAATTTCTAGTTCATTTTGATCGGCATTGCCAACATTTAAGGTGGCGTAGAATGCACAAGTGATTAAGTAAGAAGGAACGACCATAGGAACAAAAAACTGCATGGAATGCAAGGAGGACCAAACATACCGAGGACACCAAACGCATATAAATTCAGGTCGAAAGATAAATGCTTGAGAACGTTTCAAATAGCAGCTTCTACGAAACCATAAAGGGAAATATGATATCATCAGCTGTTGTAAGAAGCATCATCAAGAGCGATTGGTTTCATTCGGCATAAAAACAATTTAAACCGAATTTACCTTCCAAATTATCATCATGTGACTAAGTCCGTCTCGTTACAAAATGTACAACTGCGTGAGTTAATGCCCGAACTTAACCACCAGAGAATCATACATAGTTACTGTTGGTTAGTATTTAAAATTTTACACACCGAGAACACACTATAGTGATTTGTAATCAGAATAGTGGACTAATGTGTAGAAAGCCCTCGCAGTAGAATTTCGTTTGAAAACGGAAAAATAACAAGTTGACGTTGAACATACGAGTTAGGAAGTGCCTTCTCTTGACCGCTCACTTTGCTGACGTTAAGGAAAAACTGTGACTGTTCTCGGATACTGATCATAGATCATGTCGTCAGCGAAAAACCTACACCTCCCGTCTAAGTTGGGCGGCGCGGAAAATTTTGTTACTCGCGCATCGGAATATTCGGTCATTTGGAGAGCTGTTGAGCATGGAAACTGCAAGTGCTTATGAAATACAACCATTGTTGATATCGACTAAAGAAGGACAATGAAAACTGCTAAAATCCTAAACGCAAAAATTTTATAAATGCCAAATTCGTTTCTCAAACCCGTAAACAATCAAAGTCTTTGGTTGTTGATTGATTATTTGTTTTAATGTTTCATTAGTTAGATTCTATTTGGCTTGACATGCTCTATCGGACGAAATCATACACTAAGAATATGTTGTGAATTTGAGCGAAGTTTTATTAATACTGACGAGATAAATTCAATGCTGCTCAAAACATGTTATAAACAACCTCAAATTTATCTCACAAGTTTATCAAATTTCTCCAAGGTTGTTCGGTACCAAAACACTGAAAAGTTGTCAATATCACCCATTCACAAATGAGATAGCTTTACTTATGTCAAACATTGGAGACCGGTGAAATTGCCCTATTCGGTGCTCAGGTTTATGAGCGAATAATAACTGCAGAAATAGTGCAAAATCTATAAAGTAACAGTATTTTGTCAGTTGTCTAACACGGATTTCGCATAAATATTTTAAGCCTAACCAATTTGCTAATGAGGTCAGACGACTGGACAATTGTTGTAGATGCAGGTGGCGGTTTTGTGCATGCTATCTACACATATCTAAAGCTTTAGATTTGACCTTGAAAAGCTGCGGAATTGTGATATTGCGTTTAACAATTATATTAACATAATATTCATCATCTTAAAATAAGAAAATATTTTCCTACCTCTAAAAGCAATCAATTTCTTTAAAAATTCAGCGAAATATCGAAAATGAGAGACGTTTACTCACGCCTCCGATATTCATTTTTGATGTGAATTTGACTTTCTTCGACCGTCATCACAAAAAATTGTTAATAGAGAAATATTTATTTTCAACGTGGACACGAATAATATATCAGCACACAGTTGGGTAAAATGACAAAATGGCGACAAGTAGAGTGAACTACTGGAAAAGATCTCTCTCACCCTTCGCGACAGGAATGATCCTGCTGAAAGTTTCTGAACAAAACTGGCTATTAATCGGCGCCAATAAATGTTTTTCACTGAGTTGATGCATAATATGTTCGTCTCTCTTGTCACGCTGTGTTCCGTTACAGAATTTATGCTATTTGTATCTTCAGTGCTGATTTATTTTAATTTTTATATAATTTCAAATGTTTTCGTGCTGATGATGTTTGAATATTCCACCAACTTTTTAATCGACTTTTTTGTGGTACGAGAGACCTTCAGAAATTTCAATTCAATTTAAAATTGAAGTTTTCTTAAATCTCTCTAATACATTCTTCAATTTCTAATTCAGAATACCATTTATGAATTTTAATGTTTTTGCTAAGCGCGGCAAAATTTTCAGTTAGATCGCATTTACACCAACGTCTGTCATTCGCTTTCTAAAATGTATAATGCAATTAAAGATTAAGGTTATCTTATATTCCTCACATACAGTCCTTCAATCCGCTTTCTGAATACAATTTTTGTGTATGAATCTTTTCAACAAGCAAAGCAAAATTCCAAATTATATCGTATTGATATGAGTGTGTATCATTCGCTAGAATAATGATAGCACAGATAGTGATGCGATTGTTTCACCGCCTGCAGTTTGAGAAATCATTACTTCTGTGTGTTATATGAATATGAATACATATATCTATATATATATATATATATATATCTATATATATGAATAAATTATTAATCAGATCATTCTAAGTTAATTGTTTGGTTGAAACAGAATTAAACTGCGATTACTGATGTATGGCTCTTCATATAACAACGAAAATTTACCGCTACAAATTAAAAGTATTTCACCAATTTCGACTTCGTGTTATGAAATATTTTACAGTCTCACACTGATGACAGCAAAATTAACCAACATTTCTAGATTGTATGTGCAATTGATGAGAACTAGCCCCGGAATTTTGTTAATTTCTGATTAGACCGAATCACTTTGTTTTACTAAGTTGATTTGAGGGAATAACTGGCTAAAGGTGGTCTGTAGTTCAAATCTTGACTTTGGGTTATCCCAGAAGATAATCTAAGAACCGGATCTTTGATGCAAATAGATCGATTCCCTAGTATTTGTGATATTCAAACTCACAAGGAATCATAATCATGAAAAAAAGAAAGTTTGTAATGAATCAGTCAGAGAAGTTTATTAGTAACGTTTCGCTTCTGACACAGAAGCTTCGGCAGACCAAGTGTGTCAGTACGAACAGAGATCAAGCTTAAATTTCATTCACCTGACCAATCATAAGCTCTTTGAGAACTGCACATTCAAGGATGGGGTCTGCGATACGTGCCGTATAATCCCTTAATTGTTTTAGTCTTGGCAGGATTGAATGACATCTGCTGACCGATTAGCTCGGTGCGCTCACTAGGGGTCACGCATGCTAATGTTTATCCGCTTCAGAACCGGACGCCAGATTGTAGACATATCAGCCCCATCCACCTTATTTACGGTATTCTTACCAGCCTTTGTTATCTCAACCGCCACAGCGTGAAGCCGTTCAATGTACGGTTTTACTCCACACCTTATCACTTTTACGTTGTCAAGATCAACGCTGTGACCTCTGTCTAGCACGTGTTCAGCTAGCGCTGAATCACGTATCAGTGATTGATATTGACTGGAATTGCGTGGCTGCTTTCAAATTCGATTTTTGTGTTCACTTATTCCAGTACTGAGTTCTCTTCAATACATATATTCGGAAATCGCATACAGAGATAGTCACAACGAAATCCTTTTTTGTCAGCTAAAAGTGATTTGATGAGTGTAATGTCCTCTTGCGACATAAAAAAATCACGATGACTGTAGTCGATTTTGTTACAGCGCAATTAGAACAAATTTATTTCATTGTCTTGTATTGTGATTTTCACGAGGAAATCCATTATTCCAGCGAATTATTGTTTGCTGTATTACTAATATGTACGGAACTATATGAGTTATAATGAATACATGTTATATGTGAAAAAATAGGCATCAAAGTTTAAGCAGACTGCTGATTTATTTATCGTTTACAAGCCACAGGCAGCTTACGCCTTTTGGCTGTCATTGAATGGCATTATTAGTTGAAACAATATTGGCTACAACGAACAAGCAGCGCTTAATTTGAGTGAGGGATGTAGTGTTGATGAAAATAGCTAACAAGATGACTGGTTGTAAACACAAACACTTGTTGAGTTGCAGTTGATATTTATTTATAAAATTTAATAAAAACAAATAGAATTAATTCAAATAAAGTAAGGGAATTTTTAATCAAATGTAATTGATGGAAAACATTTACACTGATGAATTTATTTAATTGGCCTTCGTGAATAATAGCTTATTCGAATATTACAATTTTTAAAGTCCACATTATTTCCACATCACTCCTTACCGTTTTTAACCACATCAAGTAGTAATATCGGATGTCGATTTATTAGATCGTAGCAATCTTCAAACAGACACGGGTAAATTCAGTGATTCCTACAGATTGGAAACGCGGAATAATTTCTCCTGATAACGATAGCCTACTTATGAGGAAGTTTGAACGGCTAGGTATCAATAGAAAGTTGCTGATTTTGATAAATGACTACCAAGCACATCGCACTACCCATGCACGTGTTGACGGTGAATTATCAAAACCAATCACAGCAAATAGCGGAGTTCCACCAAATTCAGTCCTGGATCCGATACCCTTTATAGTTTATGTCAATGAAGTACCGGTATTTGTTTCATGTTACATTTCGTTATCTGTGGGCAACATGATGTTATGGTGCTGAATCTGTAGCCCAGAAGACTGTCTGCTCTCACGAAAAGATGTTGATACTCTCCACTGCTGCTGGTTGAAGAATGAACTGTCGTTTTACTTACAAAAATGAAGGCTGATGAATTTACTGAATCGGGTAGAGTTCACATACCATATAGGTTCACATGTCCTTGAAAATTGCAGTGAAGAAAACGTGTTGGATGTCTTGGTATGCTGCAGTTAAAATCCTCACTACAAACTAACAGTGCTTTTAAAGAAGCAACAATTGTCCTGAACCTACTCGAATGGGTATTTGAGAAATTTTTGCCCAAGATATTCCCCAAGGATCATGAATACATATTTGAGACCAGTCATGGAATAAGTTGTGCAGTCATTCTTTCTGCGGCTCAAGAATGATGAAAAACTTATTTAGCAAATCAACCAACGCTCAACAAAAGTAGTTCTCAGGATACGAAACAAGCGGTATAAATGAGGATAGATCACCAGAATCAGTTCGAATTTCTTTTTCGATGAATCATAGTAGACCTTATCCTACATTACAAATTATCCCTTACATGATTTATGCGCACAGAGTGTTTCGTTGAAATATCTAAGCCGTGAAAATATGATAGAGTTATCCCATTCCTACGTTGACTGAAGAAGATATCATTATTCTGTCCGTGTCAGTTTAACATCGAACATTTTAACTTCCATGGTTGCTCACTAGAGTAGCGCGCATGACTTAAAAACGAAATTAGACGAATTTATTTTTGAATAATTGGTTTTCTGAACACTTATAAACGAATTAATCTAATTTCTTTTTATGTTTTATACGCTTACAATCCAGGTTTTACGATCCAATGGTTATTCTTGAGCTTGTTTCTTTTAAGATGATTAAAACCTTGAATTAAGAACTAGTTCATTCTCGTAACCCCAACATTTACTCCGCTAACTGAATCCTTAACCTAGAAAAAACTTTTGTAAAATTTTAAAAAAATTACATTATACTATCGTTACAAGGATGGGATGTTTATCAATTAATCCTAAACGTTTTATCATACTCGCTTTAAAAAACTAATCTTTTAACCTTTGAGTAACAATCGTTCATTCAGAATTTAATTTTTAATAATATTAAAAGCAAATGGAACGAAATGAGATTCTTTCAATTTAATCAAGCGAAAATGAATAAAATGAATATTTAGAGGTGATCTAATAACAACTATGGCACAAAATAGAAAGTGGATTTGCGTCGTCTAAATAAAATGTGTCCAAGTTGCCAACATTAGACGACGCGATTTAACCCTAGGGCTGAAATTCTATTTGCGACGCCTCTCCAATTAATTTTATCTGGTCAACGGTAAGTAAATCAACAAAGCGAAAAATGCCCTGTGGAAAAATTCATTTTGCAAAGAAAAGAATATTGCGTGAGTTTCACAACAATCCCTTCTTTGAAATAGGATTTCCCTCAATTTTCACAGATTTCAATGCTTGTTTATCTCACAGAATGGGGGGTTTGAATCAATTTCTGTGTCCGAAGTGCATTTTAGTATTTATCATTTCAGCTCATCATATTCCGTTTCTTCATTTTCTGTGTTTGTTCAGATTTTCGCATTTTCAACCAGGATATGCAATTAATTTCACATTTATGTCTGCAAAACACGTAAATGAATTTGAAGATATCATTTCCGTCGTTTAAAATCCAAAAAAAATCACAACCTGAATATGATACAATTCATTTTAAAGAATCCGTTGATGTCGACCTTGTACAAGTTAATATGAAACGCATAAGTTTTTTTGAGAAAATATTTCAAAGACTATACATCTGTTGTATTCCTAAATGCTATAGCCAAGTTTCAATGGTTGCCGGGATACGAGAATAGATGAATTCTGACGATTCATGCATAGGTCATTATCGTCCAAATGAGCTACGCTGGAACAAATTATTTTCTCGGATGCGTGTGATATGGTTCTGGGATGTTGGGTTTTAGTGGGCAAACGTAATTAAGCCTGACCATGGTAATGAATCAGGATGCTAACGATAATTGCGTGTAGAACTCGGGGTTGTTCGTGACCTGGTTAATTTTGAATCTCTGCCGTGCAACAGATCTTAGATTCATCGGTTGAATGGCTTACGTCTACTGCGAACTACATTTCTCACTTCAACGACACTAATAAATTATCCGATATTCGAAGAATAATCTGTACATCTGCTATAGATGTCGTTTATCCATCAGCGTTGATTTCACTCAGCAAGATAGCGTCATAAAGAAAACTGATATCTTACAAATTGAACTGCGAACGTCCAGTAGGTGATATTAACAGTGGAACCGTCAGAAAATTCATTCAATTTTAGTTATTTAAAGACATGGTACAACTTGATTTCTGGTTAAATTGTCCCGAACATTTTGTTTGAGAGCGCGATACAACCAAACCTCGATAATCAATACACTATTTACATTCAATTCACGCTACCAAATCTAGATCAATAAATGCTCATATTGAAATGCCTCAAACTTAATATAGTTAAGTGAATCAGTATAGTAACATAAAATTGAATGCTGTTTATTTTTCATAAACGAAGCGAAATTCAGTTCTACTCTAATTTGAAATACACTAGCCAGTAGCGACAGCTTCGCAAATGCGAGAAATAATGAAGATAGCTAAACCCCTTGACAAAGTATTATCAATTAATTTGGGATTTAGAATACTTAACCTTATTAATTGTAGAAGACGCTATACAAATATTTTCATTCACTTAAGGACGGAATAGTTCCGATTCCCATTATTTCGGTTACATCCGAATCCACCATTGTGATCGAGTTTGACAGAAGGCGACTTTACCGAATTCTTATTTTGAGGACAAATTCAGTTAACTATCAAAGCAATTTCATGCAATCGTCCGATTATATCTAGTGAAAAGTGTGAATAATAGTTCCAAATGACGCATTATTTTGAATCGGCATTTTTATATTACAAACTACATTTTGGACACTAAGAGACAAATACATGACATTTCCGAAAGCATAGTATTCAATCTTGATCAATATTCTTGGGTATTAAATTTTGCCCCTATTTGATAGTTATTGCTATCATAACAAGAATGATGCGCATGAAAATTTCTTTCGGTTATAATGAAATGCGTCTCGCTTTTTTATAATGATGGTGACGCTTTATAAACGGAGATAACCATAAAATCATTATGTGGTTCGAAATACATTTAGCGTGGGTTTTCGGAAAACTAATCGATACGTTAACCAAGGTTTCGCCTTCCTTCGATATAATCGGTGTTTTCCGCAGTATATTTGATCGTTAACACAAAGAAGGAACGGGACGGCTGAATTCTCGTACATAAATTTCCCATTAATTGGTAATACATGTCAACCACGATGCAGCGCCATATTTTATGTTCTCTGCAAATAACGAAATGTTACATCGAACAAGTCACGGTACCTCAATGACGCAAACCAGAAAGAGAATCGGGCCAATGACTGAAAATGGGGAACTCAACTAGTTGCTGCGATTTGTTTTTGTCAACACGTACATGGTAGTGCGATGTGTTTGTTAGTCATTTATCAGAATCAACAACTATCTAGTGATACCAAGGTCTTTAAAGCTTCTGCATTAGTAGGCTATGGTTAACACCACGTTTATAAATAGCAGAAATTATTCAGCGTTTCCAATCTGTAGGAATCACTCCATTAGGCCATTGTCAGTTTACAAAATGCTACGATTTAATGAATTAACATCCGATAGTACAAATTAATCTGGTTAAAAAAGGTTAAGAGTGATGTGGAAACCATTGTAATATTCAAATAAGCTATTACTCATAAAGTCTTATTGAATAAAATTATTGTAATGTTTTCCACCAATCACCTTTTGTTTGAAATGACCTTACATTTGTTGAATAAATCCTATTTGTTCTTATTAAATTTTATAAATATATATTTACTGCAACTCTGCAAGTGTTTGTGTTTACAACCAGTCGTTTGTTCAGCTAATTTTATCAGCAATACCTTCTTCACTCAAATTAAGCGCTGTTTGTTCGTTGTAGCCAATATTTCTTCAACTAATAATGACACACAATGATGGCCAAATGGAGAAAACTGGCTGTCGTGTGTAAACGATATATAGTTTAGCAGTCTGCATAAACTGTGGTACTACATTTTCCACAAATATAATTCATTCAATATAACTCAGTTAGCTCCGTACAATTACTCACTGGAATAATGGATTTATTCGTAAAAATAACAATAAAAGACACTGGAATTAATTTGTTCAACGGCGCAGTTACAAAATGTACAACATTTTTGGTGATTTGTTCATTTGTCGCGAGAAGACATTCGCCTCAGCAATGCAGTTTTAGCTGACAATAGCGGATTTCGGTGTAACTCTCTCTGTGGGCGATTACCGAATGAATCGATGTGAGACTGAAATTTGTTGCGAATACAAATGAGCCTTGTCTTTAAGACTAGTAAATGTTTGTGGAGAAAATAATTCTGAAATCATTGGAAACAGAATAAAAACATGTATTGCCACATTTGACATTTCCAATGTGAACCAATAAGCAGTTGTGATGGTTTCAAACGAGCAACAATAATTCCAGTTATTGTTTAATAGAATGTGATCCGTTGTAGGATTAATCACTGACTCGCATTACATGTAATATAAGAAAACTCTTTTAGACCTGAATCAAAAGATTTTATGAAGAGAACCGAATGCTCAATGCTGCAACGAGCGTGCTTTTGAAATTATGCAACCAATGATACTTAATCGAAAACAGCCGTCACACACACATCACGACCGGTGTGTAATGAGCGTGCTCGTCTAACTTATATGCCATAGCTGAATAACACGTACTGTTTACAAGTCAAGATTTAAATTTAAAGATATTTCGAACAGCAAATAGCTTTTTCTAGACAGATTTTGTAACCCGTTCAGCAATGTGTTTGGTTTGTAATAATCCGGAGGTTACTTCGTCCTTTGTAAGAGCCATGTTGCATATGCCTGTATTGTGTACTTTCGCATTATTAACAAGTATGTATAATCGTCATCCTATGTGCACTGCAAGAATATAGGCCATATAAATCTCATTTAATTATTTGTTAAGATAGATAATTTTCAAATATGATCTCACTAATTAAAAGCAGGGTTCCACGTAAGGAAACTAGTTTATTTTAGAAGTCGGATCAAAAAGAAATTTATTTGTATATGTTGTGTGATCGATTTATATTTATTTGCTTTATTTTAATTACTAATCAATAAAATCTTGCTTATAGTGATATATTGTAATGCCATTATCACATTTGAATTATTTAGGGAGGGTGACATTTAATATGAATTCTACCGTGTATGCACATAATTTAAATGAATGCGTGGATTTGTTCATAGAATAAATTATCCGAAAAGCTTCACTTTTATATGAAATTAATATTCGAGTAAAACCAAAATGCAGGAGCTTGGTTTCGGGTTAAAGTCTAAATGGTTAATGAGAATCCGAAGTCACTGAACTGTGTTATTCAATTTACTCGACGGTTATGGAGTTGTACTACGCTATGCTCAAATACAGTAGTAGAACGGATGAATATTTCAATGTCAATATCTCCAAAACGTTCCACGACTTGGAAGGGCTGTTTGAAGAAGAGGCGATGGAACAGATGTGGCTTACAGTGAAAATATGGTGACCTTTGCATTTCAAATATTATTGGGACTCAACACATACCTCTCAATAATTGGATTTGAGAGTCGCTACAGAATATAGAATAAGAGATAGAAAACAAACCTGAGGTGAACAACAGCCTAACGAGAGAAACAAAAGCAAAAGCACGAGAGTTACATACAGAATCAAATGAAATTGTCAAGCGAAGCGTCAAACCAGACAATCAGAAATACATCGAGACGCTGCCGATGGAAGCAAAAGAATAATCGCATCAGAAAAACACAAGAAAGAGTATTTCAATAAAAGGACACTACCAGGAAATGTTGCCAATCCATGAAGGCTAGTTAGTTAGAGAGATAGATTAACGATAGCTGAAGAAGAAGGAGAGGAAAAAGATTAGACGTGCTGTCTTAGTAAAAACTAAACAGATCAAATTCTTAAAACGTACTAGATATATTTCCAGCTGAGAGCGATATACCCGTGTTAAGCACCCGCGATAAATGGATCCGCTGCGCCATCGATTAATTGAGGAACGGTTAGTGAAAAGAACCTAATGTCATCCGGCTAGAAGCGCTTAATGCTGACGTGGAGACGATTGTGGATCTAACACACCCACTGCTGTTCATTTAAGGAAAGTGTTTAACCTGCTTTCGCTGAACAGAATAAAAGTCGTTGTTTACATTCATACTCGTGACCAACAATTGAATTTTAATTAGCGAGATCGTGCACTAAACAAATGGCAAACCTGCGCATCATTCTAGAGCAATTCTTGGAATTGAATTCGTATTTTAGCTCAATTACATCCAACAAGAGATGGCGTTTGACAGAATCGGCAGACCTCCACTCTGAATCGAATCAGACACTATGCAGTATCAGAGAAAATCTCCAACATCATCGGGAATTTATAAAATAGCATTATCTGCAGTAGTGAGAACCAGATTGAGGCAAGTCTGCTTACTCTAGCCGTTTTGTTCCTGCTGGTCATAAACTGGATAATAAAGGTATCGACAGACCCTAAGCAGAACGGCATTCATTGACACCTTGAAATCAGTTTGAATACCTCGACTTACACGACAATATACATCTTTTCTTTCACACGCCACAACAAATGCAAGAATGATAAGCATCGTTGCATTCAGCTCAGCTAGATTAGGCCTCATAATACAAAGAGGAAAAAGCGGTTCCCAAGACCAATGCATTGAGCACCACAACAATCTCAAAGCATATTGAGTCGCTGGAAGAGATAGACCGTTTCACTTATATCGGAAGCATCCTTAACAGGTTTGATGGAACAGAGGTTGATGTCGGAAACTACATCAGTAGAACTCGAGCTGCTTCTGCGTAGCTGCAGAACATCTGTTTATTCAGCAAGAACAGCTTCACTTCCAAGATCAGCCGCTTCAGAAATTCAATAAAAATAATAATACACTTCTCAGAGTAGAGACCTGGAGAAACACAGTCATCATCTAAAAGAAAATCCAGTTCTTTATCAACACCTGTTTAATAAAAATTTTGAAGTTCAACAGAACAATTGTGCCAACGAAATAAGCAGCAGCCTAATGACAAGGACAAAGTTCAGAGGATTGGCAGCACCCAACTAAGACCTGCATGAGATATCATGAATCATCCTGATACCTACAATCTCGAAGGCAATAGAAAGAAATGTGTGCTTGAACGTAGCTAGCGTTGATCCCTGGATGCATTCGCCAAGAAGATGGGCAAGACATTCCTAAATCTGGAGAGACTCCCCCAGAATTGCGATGCCTGGAAAGATGGTTGGCGACCTATGTCACAGACGGGACAAAATGCCTAGAAATAAGTAAATAAGAAATGATGCATAGAATTTCAGAAGTCTAAGCATATGGCTTTCCTTCCTGGTGATAATATAATCTAAATTAAACAGATTTATGCACATGAGTAACATATACAATACATCCAACGTGAGCAGTCAAGAGTAAATTCTTCCCAAATCGCGATGTCAATTCAAAGAGCTTTCATATCTCCTTTGCCAACGTCTTTGTAACGCCAGTGCGGTCTGCATAATGGATGACGCTGTCCTAGTCGGATAAACATGCTGTGTAGACAAGTTTTCAAACGCACTCATGCATGGATTACTTTGTACATCTATATATGATCAATATACGACGGATGGTTCGTAGATGGAAAGCATTCAGATTCCGTTCGTGTCTTGCTTGGGTGTTCTACATTTATCTGCCGTAAAGTAAAGCATTTAGTACGCGCGCGCTGTATACCATTATCTCTGTCTTCAGAGACAACTTGTGTTCAAACTAGATATGCGAGTTTATTCGAAACGAAATAGCAGCTGCTCTACTAATCCGCCTATCAAACTTCGCGTCAAGCCGGAGGTTATCCTCAATGGTTAAACATTAAATAATGTAATATTTCTAGCTAACAGTTTCCAAGTGTGATTATTGGAGGTGATGAAATCCGTTGATCATTGACGTTGGTATATGCATTCCGACGACTGCAGTTGTTCTTCGGAGTGCGCAATAATGGCTGCATCTTCCGCAAGCAGCACTTCGGTGATTAACACAACCTGTGGCTTATTTTTGACTTTAAAAAGTTCAGGTTGAAAAGCTTCACATTACTTTGCATGTGTAAGTAAACGCTCCTGTTGGTGTCTTAAAAGCGTGATTCAGAAGCAAAACGATTTTGAGATATAAAATTAGATTAAATAAAAGCGTATTTTGCGAAATTTGAACTTTCAATGGAGACAAGGTTAATTGAAACAAGCAAAAAAGGTGTAATACAATGGCCTCCGCCTATAACAAACTTAACCAACTCATGGACTTCATCGCCAAGAAATATACCGCTAGGAATTTCTTATCTTGCCGTTTCATGATACATCTTCATTTAAATAATCCTAAATTTGTCTGAATCCGAGATTAGCCTCATACTGATAGGAAATCTATTTTATTTAATGTAGAACTCACTACTGCATAATCACCCATCCCGTTGGAGGCGATTCAATTGCTAATCAAATCGAAAACAGTTTGTACCTCAATTAAACGACTGACAATTACAACATATCTCTGAAATTCTCAGACTAATAATTTTTTCAATTAGTTTATTTGTTGGAAATTTGCTGTATCACATTATTCTTCATTAATGATAGCTAAATCCTAACAGGTGTATGCCCATTCAATTAAAGTTCAATATTAGGTATTTTTCAAAAAAACATGTTGGTACTTACGAGTGTAAATTTATTTAAAACTAATAATTGATTAACTGATTCAATACTACTCTGTTAAATGTTCAATTTTGGATTTTTGTTCCAAACATTCAATATCAAATGAATAATTAAAAGTCGATGATCAATGTTTCAATAAATGCTCATTTGCATGCATTTTTATCACACACCCCACGACCGGTTTTGTGCTGTTTGAACTCATCAGTTAATGAGAGTAAGGTCAGGAACCGAATGCGCTTGAGTTTCATTAAAGTTTGATTCTAAATAAATAGTTCATAACTAATTGACTGAACGGCATTGAAATAAAATGCTTTTTATTATATTTCACAAATTTATTTCCGGTCAACAGATAAGCAATCTGAATAAATCAAATGCTAAAATATAAAACAAATTTTCATAAAATCTTCCACTAAATCATGAAATTTGAAAGAGTTAAGATGCTTCAAGTTTTGCTGCAATTAAAAATTTAAAGAAGCAAAAGAAATTCGGCGTCTAAGATGTAGTTTAGTTAATAATTCACATATCTAGTGTTCGATGCTGCATAAATGGCAAACACAACATTGCCAACGTTTGCCTATAGGTTACAGTATGTATATTAAATAATGAATAGTGGAACTTTTGAGAACGAATTAAAGTTGTGCATGAGCTTTCAAAGTGCACGGCCTCTTTCGAAAAGCTACCTTGATCATTAAAATAAAAATGTCCTGGAAATTTCAATTTTCCGAATAAAATTCAATGTAAATTACCAATAAATCTAAATAAACTTCTTCGATCGCGTAGCACTAAGCTGTTTCATATAAAGAACCCTAAATACAGATATCTGGAATTCTGATATTTGTCCAATTTATTGAGCTTTTTTAATTATAATTGGTTGTAGATGGAAAATCTCATTGATATAATG
>JACCGJ010008940.1:0-18498 GCA_013407085.1 Atriophallophorus winterbourni
CAAAGCATTTGATAAGGTTCCTCATTCTCTTGTTCTTCGAAAATTATCACCACTTGGTATTTCCGGACCCCCATTTAATTGCTTTTGTTCATATCTTTCTGATCGTACCTTCTCCGTTTCCGTTAATGGCATATCCTCTGAAACACAACCTATACCAAGTGGAGTCATTCAGGGTAGCGTACTAGGTCCTCTCCTTTTCCTTATATATATATTAATGATGTGCAACATTTTGTAAAAAACTCAAAGCTCTTTATCTTTGCGGATGATATTAAACTTGTCTTAGCTTTTCCAGCCATAGAGATATCACAGGCTATAGACTCCCTCAACGATGATCTTTCAACCCTTGCAAGTTGGGGCTCACAATGGGGGTTAGAATTCTCAGCTCTGAAGACGCAATTCATGGGTATACGCTGCTCAATACCCCCTGCTAGTATCATTCTCAACAATACACCACTCGCACCTTCTAACGAAATCAAAGACTTAGGATTTAGGTATTCTTCATCTCTTAATTTCCACGAACAAGTAAGATTTCTCATAGCAAGAGCTAGACAGAATTTTGGTTTGATCAATCAAAAATTCCTCCTTCGTGAAAGTAGACTGAGTCTATATAAAATGAAAGTACTACCGCTTCTTGACTACTGTAATATAGCCTACTCTCACATTGCTAGGCGTGACTGTATACTCTTAGAAAGCCTTCAACGTAGAATTAGCAAAATCATGTTAGGCTACTCTAATCCTTTATCTTATAAAGTACGATGCAGTCTACTAGACATTGACCCGCTATGGTTACGTAGAATTCGCCTTAATCTTTTTCTTTTCTTCCGAATCATCACAGAGCACCAAGTTAAGATTAGGTCCACAATGCGCTTCCAAGATTGTAATCGTTATGTACGACGTAACCGAATGAGGCTATTACATATATCCCTTACTCGCACTAAAATTCGACAAAACTTCTTTTTAATTAGGTATGCACATCTTTGGAATTCTCTTCCACTCCATTTTCGTATATGAACTTCTACAGGTAAATTTAAAGCACTCGTAGAATCTCTCACTGCTCCATCGCTATGCGAAATTCTCAAAATAAACGCTTCTATAGACAATATATTTTGTCACAGTATTCCTGGTTATTGAAACATTTGTAAAGATTTTGTACATTAGCACACACATAGAACAGTTCACAATGTACAAAATACATTGTATTATTAATTGTCAGGTTACCCAAGGTCTATGTATGTTGCATCAAAACCTGGGACTCGTAGTATATATATATCTATACTTATTGTATCTCTATTGTATCTGTCTAGGCCTGGGCAACCTGACAGTATCTCTGTCCACATACAGTCTCTGTCTGTGCGGCACTTTGCCTGGATCAGGCTTGTGCTTTCACTTCAATAGGCTTATTTCACCCACCTTTTGGTTTAAACATAGTTATCCTTAAATAAAAAATTGTAACATCTAAAACATTAATTTTTATGATTATCTTTTATAACGCAGCTGTAGTGTCAGGTTACCTAAGGTCTAGGCATGTCTCGTCACATTGCCACACTTCTTCATCGTAACCGTGCGTATTATAATCATTTTCACCATATGACCATATTCTTATCCGTGATCTGCTTATATTTAACCCATTTATATATGAAAATATGGTTTGTCATAATATATTCACTAAAAAACAAAAAAAAATGAAAAAAAGCTAAAAATGCAAAAAATACTGTTTTTTGATCTTTTTTATCGTTTATAATCGATTTACTATTTCTCTTTGATAACCTCTCACCATGATGGTGAAGAGAATATCTTTATTTGTGTTCCAGTGTCTCCGACTCCCAAACCAACTCCGATACTGGCCCTTGCTCCCTCCGCATACGACTGATTCTTCTATATGGACCGAAAGCCCTACTGGCGAAAAGTTTTAGTTTCCCTATTTCCGACAATTCCTCAACTTTTTGGATCGTACTACTTTCCCAACCTCATGCAATTTAAACCACAATCTCTCCTCATCCCCATTTTCTATATTTTTTCAATTTAACTTCGGTTTTTTATATACTTTTCTTCAATCACATCCACCAACATTCCCAAGAAGTCAATTTATATATTTATAAAAGAACTTTTTTTATTTCATAAATTTATTTTTACTGTGACAATGAAATCATCATGCGCACCATTTCTTTTATAATTTTTTTCTTTTTTTTTCAATCCCTGCTCCAGAATCTATGGGATCTTCTCCATCTGCTTAATTTGACGAAATCTAGATGAATCTTTATTACTGTGTGACATTGCTCGAAAAAATTAACTTTCTTACCATTGTAAATTTATCATCCTTTATTAAACGGAAAAATATTCAAAAAATCCGCTTCATAAGGTCATTTTTACAATTTATTTATTTTGTACAGTTCAGTTCAGTTCAGTTAGCTCAGGACGATATGTGGCAGTCGCCAATCGAGCGTCCAGAATACTTCCGGTGGTAAGCCAAAAGAGCGTCCACCACTTCGAATAGTAGGTTCAATATTCTTCTGGTATGACTTTGTCTGGAATGCAACAGAAAAACTCCCTCACCCAACAGGTGAGGAGAGGCATTAGTGCGTTCTAACGACAAATTGAAGAACAACTATAAAATTAGGGATAAAAATTGGGAAACACAGAGCGCCAGATCGAGTCTAGTCTATCTTTGAAGCACGTTACTGAAGTAGAACAAACTACCTCTTCCGGCAGACAGTTCCAATGATTCACTACCCTTTCGCTAAAGAAGTGCTTACGTGCATTAGACCTGACATGTTGTTTTGCCAGTTTCAGTGAATGGCCTCGAGTACGTACCACTGGCGCAAGAGCATACATATCAGCCGGATCAATAGAACTAAACCCTCTAACGATTTTAAAGGTCTCGATCAGATCCCCACGTAGTCGCCTTCTTTTTAGCGAGAAGAGATCTAGACTCAACAGTCGTTGTTCATATGACTTCCCAGATTGCCCTTTAATCATACGAGTAGCTAGGCGCTGAACACCTTCAAGCGTGGAAATGTCCTTTTCCAAGTAAGGAGACCAAGCTTGAACGCAATACTCGAGATGAGGTCTCACTATCGCTTTATACAATGGGATGAAAACCTCCGGGGACCTGCAGGATAAAACTGATCGGAGGCAAAAGAGCTGGTTCCTAGCGCGTTGTGCAGCAGCTGCACATTGATCAGCCCATTTGAAGTCCGCCGAAACCTCAATACCTAAGTCCCGGACTTTTGATACCCCTGTTATCTCCAGTATGTTATCAGGTCCAGCAACCTGCCGCTTCGTTGCAGCTTTGGACAGAAGATAGCTTTTGGAGAAGTTGATTGGTAGATCCCACGTGGAAGACCACTTGATGACCTTTTCTATATCCTCAAAAAGATCCTGTTCGTTCAGCGATCCGATAAACTTGACATCGTCTGCAAACATATAGCAGGGACACTTAAGCGAGGATGCCAAATCATCGATGAAGATAAGAAAGATAGTGGGCCTAGTACTGAACCCTGCGGGACTCCACTAACAACTCCTGCTTTCGCGGAATACATATTGCCTATGCGAACGCGAAAATACCGATTGCTCAAGAAATTTGTGATCCAGTTCTTTAGAGGGCAATCGATACCTATTTGTCCAATCTTCATTGCAAGCAACCTGTGGTTTACCGAGTCAAAGGCTTTACAGAAGTCCAAGTAGAGAACTTCGACCTGGTGGCCTTTATCTAGCCTCCTAGTGACCTCATTTAAAAAACATAATAGGTTCGTTAGGCAAGACTTCCCTTTAAGAAAACCATGCTGAGCAGAGTTTAGTAACGAACCAGAGACAAGGTGGCGACAGATCCTGTCCCTAATAAGTCTCTCTAGGGTTTTGCAAAAGATACTAGTAAGGCTTACAGGTCTGTATTTGCAAACTGAAGATCGACTGCCACCTTTATGTATAGGTATCACATCAGCCTGCTTCCATGCACTAGGAATATACCCATACCTTAAGGATGCGTTAAAGAGGCGACCCACCGGTTGTGCTAATACAGGCGCCAGGTTCTTAATAAATTGAGGGTGAATACCACCCGAGCCCGCAGATTTATGTGAATTTGTTGCTTCAAGTGCAAGCCTGACCTAATTATCCGTGAAAATTATTTCATCTAGGGTAGGAACGTTATCTGACCTTATGTCCACTGGCATATTCGTGAGATCAGTTTGGCGATCAGGCCTCTGAACAGCTCGAAAATGTTCCAGAAAAGCCGAAGCCTTTTCAGAATCTGAATCTAGTTGAGATCCATTGTCCAGTTGGAGGTTGCCTATGCAATCGCGAGTTTTGCCTTTGGATTGTGCATAGCTATAGAAACGCTTTGAGCACTGTCTTATATTACATGCCAGTCGTGCCTCAAATTCACGTTTTGCCTTACGTTGGGTTCCCACAGCCTTATTTCTATGTATTTTATACCTTATCCAGGCCCATTGTGTCTGAGAAGCTTTGTAAGTTTTCAAGGCACGGTCCCGGATTTTAATACCACGGCGCATCGATGGTGTCCACCACTGTGGCTTATTGCGTCTTTTGACGTGCACCAACGGAGCAAATCTGTCTTGCAGTGTGGACAGACAATGATGAATAAGCTGCCAGTTTGCTGCCATATCATCACCAGAAGATTGTGACAAGATCTGATCTGCTTCCTCTGAGACAACACTCCAGTCTACCCTATTGAAGTTGCGCTTTAGTTTCGGAGGCGGTTCGTCATACCTGAGAAGTAGCTGGAAGCTAATCATGATGTGATCACTTTTCCTAGTGGAGAAAAATATTGCACCTGTCGAACCATTTGCTCATTCGAATATATAACAAGATCCAAGACCGAAGGTTCACAGCCATGCCGGAACCTTGTAGGCTCAGTTACATGTTGGCTCATAGCATGTCTGTGGGTCCATTCTATGAAGTCCTCAGACATCTTATCAGCTTGGCAGCTCTGGTTAGGCCAAGATATGTGTGGTAGATTAAAGTCACCCACCATAAGAACCTGAGACCCAAGCGCACGTAGTGAACTCAAATTCTCAAGCAAGTTATACATATCCTGTACTCCTGAATTTGGACTCAAATAAACGCACGCTATTACCGTAGATTGCTTATAGGAGTGAATGAGACAGGAGCTAAGTTGCACATTGTGCGTGCCAAGCCTAACGTTTAACTCTGAGGTACGGAGGCCTGACCTGAGAAGAATAGCAACACCGCCACCTTGTACTGCACCCGGTCTATCACACCTGATCACGGAATATCTGTTACCAACTATATCAGGAATGTCATCAGATGCAGAGAGCCAGGTTTCTGTCAGTGCAATTACATGCGGTCTTAACTCATGTGCAAGGATGGAGAGTTCAGACCATTTGTTTCGGATGCTACATGCATTCCCGAGTAGCACTGTGGTTGCAGTGTCACGTAATCTATTCCCAATTAGTCTTGTGTGATTCTCGGGCGGAGTACCCGAGAAGTCAGCACGTTTTTTGGCGTACTGCTTGCGATAGCCGAGTCACTTGGTGCGGCCTGAACACCAGCTGTACACTGCAGGTTGCTAACCACGAGCTGTGGAATTTCAGGGATAATAATATAATAATATTATAATAATAATCAATATACTAATATAATCATAATAATAATAATAATAATAATAATAAATATAATAATAATAATAATAATAAGAACTCCTCCTCCTCCTCCCTCCCTCCTCCTCCTCCTCCTCCTCCTCCTCCTCCTCATCCTCCTCCTCCTCCTCCTCTCTCCTCCGCCTCTCCTACTCCTCCTCCTCTCCTCCTCCTCCTCCTCCTCTCTCTTCCTCCTCCTCCTCATCCTCCTCCCCTCCTCCTCCTCACTCCTCCTCCTCCTCCTCCTCCTCCCTCGCTCTCCTCCTCCTCTCCCATCCTCCGTCCTCCTCTCCTCCTCCTCTTCCTCATCCTCCTCCATCCTACTCTCCTCCGCCTCCTCCTCCCCTCCTCCTCCTCCTCCTCTCCTCCTCCTCCTCCTCCTCCTCCTCCTCTACTCTCCTCCTCCTCCTCCTCACTCTCTCTCTCCTCCTCCTCCTCCCATCTCCTCCTCATCCTCCTCTCTCCTCCTCCTCCTCCTACCTCCTCCGCCTCCTCCTCTCCTCATCTCCTCCTCCTCCCCGTGTTCCTCCTCCTCCTCCTCCTCCTCCTCCTCCTCCTCCTCCTCCCTCCTCTCCTCCTCATCCCTCCTCCTCCTCCTAATCCTCCTCCTCCTCCTCCTCCTCCTCCTCTCCTCCTCCTCCGCCTCCTCCTCCTCCTCCTCCTCCTCCTCCTCCTCCTCCGCCTCCTCCTCAATCCTCCGCCTCCTCCTCCTCCTCTCCTCCTCCCTCTCCTCCTCCTCACTCGCCTCCTCCGCCCCCCGCCCATCCCCTCCTCGGCCGCTTCCCCCCGCGTTCTTCCTCTGCTGCGCCCCCTCCTTTCGGCTGCCCGTCGCCTTGCTTTGGCCATTCCTGCTTTCCTTCGGAAAGAGCATCCATTAGCTTTGCACAACAAACCTCCCTTTTCCCTTTTTAAGAGGTCTTAACCATCTGAATCCCTCCTATTTGAAGCGGAAGAGTATTGTCTTATCCAGGAGGGAGGGTTGTCCGGCTTAACCTGCAGTTTTTTCTAAAGTTGCCTCGGCGATGTGGTCAGCCTTAGATAGTAAAGCGTCCCGATCCGCCTGGTATTTGAATTCTACCAGGATTGGCCTAGGGCGACTATCCAACTTCCATTTTCCAAGACGGTGAATTCGCATTGTAGGAGTGGAAGGCCTCAGAACTACCATGCGGATAAGATCGCTGATACATCTGCGATCTAAATCTTTTCTAGACCTCGATTCCTTAATGAATGGCTCTGCTCGATTAAAAACCAGTACATTTCGTGTTCTAGTTTTTGGAGCAGGGGTGCCACGCAATGTATCGAATTTCTTGCGCAATTCATTTAATTCCTGGATAATGTGATCCATTGCGGGTGATCCGGCAACAATTTCATGTTGCTTCCGTTGGGTAGTAGCTTTATTTGCCTTCCTACGCCTCTTCGAAATCTCTGCTACAGTAACCACCCTGCTATTAGAAGCTCGCATTTGAGAACGAGATACCTGGTCATTTATGACTGCGTCCTGTGTGGATGCAGTTTTTTCGGCGTTCTTGGTAGCACGCTTCTTAGATTGGACCACCTTAGAAGAGGTAGCCTGCTTGATAGGACGTCGTAGCTGGCTAGATTTTTCAGCTACGTCAGTGCCAGCCATTTTATCACAACTCACACTAGCCCTAACAACAGATGCGAACGTTGGGGCAGGTATAGAATCTGACGAGCAAGGCAACGTCCGACTATTCCTTGGCTTTAAACCAGCGGCGTCTGTGGCAGCCTGATGACAGCCGCTACAGTACCACTGCAACCAGCGGTACTTCGCATAAATCCCATAGTGAGATTTATGTATACCTGAACAACTAGGATGAGCCCAAAGCTTGCATGCTGTGAACTCGATTCCTTTTGCTACTATTTTGCCACATTTGACATTGAGGCATGAATTTCTAGTACTCATATCTGACAGATAATATGATGAGTAATGAAACGTTACCAAAAATACAAGCTGATTTTACCGTGAGCGTAATTAGTCAGCAAAATATGGAGAATATAGTAAAATAGTGATTCTATTTTACTGCAAGTTCAAGGAATAGTGAAAATTCGTAATATTTTATCGGAGCGTGGAAAAAACTACCAAATTGAACGTATCGCTCAAGGTTGATAACTTGATCATGTTTTGCATGCCTTGGTTTACCAAGAATATAGTATTATTATTATTATTATAAGAAAATCCACGGCACATTTTGCGCAGTTGTTGCGTTCGTTTATTTTATCAACGCGACTTATTTTGTGAGAAGAATATTGTGAGTCAAGGAAGATGCAAAATATATCTCTAACAGAAGACGTGCGTGAAGAATACGTATCGCGCGCGGACCTTGAATCCGCGCGCGGACGTGACATGTTGTTTGGCCAGTTTCAGAGGGTGACCTCGAGTACCACATTGGGTGCGAGAACATACATTTCACCTGGGTGAACAGTACTAAAAACGGCCATGATCTTGAATAGTATCAGTATCACTATCACAGGGCGATAGTCGGCCAAGTCGAAACGAGTGCCCAGATTCTTTCGGAGGTGTGCTTGAAAACACCCACCACTACCAGGATTGATACGTAAGTAACACAGGCGTGTGTAACTGTGAATGGAAGATGGGAGATGTCTCATCACCGAAAGGTGAGAGAGTTATGCATGTTGCATGCCCAATCGAATGAAAAGACGATGGACAGCAGTTTATTTCCACAAATGCGAAAAAATGAAAAAGAAACTCTTTTTTGTGTTTCAAAAAATTTTTCGAATATTTTTGTGTTTTTTTATCATAAAAATGAGGGATTTAGTCTTAAGGGTAATGCTCCGGGAAGAGCTCCTGCCACCGTTCGTCCAGCCCATGTTTGAACGCAATTACTGAAGTTGCCAAGATTAGTTCTGCGGGAAGTGAGTTCCACGCGTTCACTATACGGATGCTAAAGAAGTGCGTTCTGGATTCGAGCCTGGTGTGCTGTTTACTTAGCTTAAAACTGTGCCCTCGTGTACCAACCAAAGGAGAGAACCGAAAGAAGTCATCGAATTCTAAACAACTTTGTCCTTTGACAACCTTAAAGGTCTCTATAAGATCCCCCCTAAGTTGCCTCCTCCTAAGTGAGAAAAGTCCTAGTGCTAATAGACGATTTTCATAATTGGTGTGTGCTAACCCCTCGATCATGCGAGTGGCCAGCTTCTGTACCTTTTCTAGCTGCACTATATCCTTCTGGTAATACGGCTTCCAAGCCTGGATACAGTATTCTAAATGTGGCCTTACTATTGCCTTGTAAAGGGGCAATAGCACCTCAGCTTTTCTGCAAGTGAGGGCTGAACGTAGTCGAAAGAGTTCCCTCCTGGCCCTTTGAGCTGCAGCAGCACATTGGTCAGCCCACTTGAAGTTTGCGGAGACTACGATTCCTAGGTCCTTAGTAGACTTTACCCTACGGAACTCCGTGTGAGCTGAGGGCGTAGACACAATCATGTTGCCTGCTAGTGTAGAGAGCAAGTGACTCTTATCTAGGTTAAGGGGAAGGTCCCACTTACCCGCCCATGCTGTTACAGCTTCCACATCACTTATCAGATCGGAGTTATCCGACCTACCGACAATTTAAACGTCGTCAGCAAACATATAACAGGGTGAGCGCAGTTGGCTGGCAAGATCATCAATGAAGATGAGGAACAGCAACGGCCCCAAGACTGAGCCCTGGGGAACCCCACTCGTTACATGCGCATTTGCGGAGTAAGTATCATCTACCCTGACAGTAAAGGAACGGTCACTAAGGAATGCTCGAATCCAGCCCAGAAGGTTCCCTGATACTCCTATGACTGAGAGTTTGAGAAGCAAGAGCATATGGTTGACTGAATCAAAAGCCTTACTAAAGTCGAGATAGAAGACTTCTACAGCTATACCATCATCCATCCTCTTAGTAACCTCGTTAAGAAAGCTCAACAAATTTGTCAGACATGACCTACCTTTTAGGAAGCCGTGTTGTGCGCCATTCAAAAGAGAGTGTTTGGTTAGATATCCACATATTTTATCGCGGATCAATCTTTCCATAACCTTACATAGTACACTAGTGAGGCTAACCGGGCGGTAATTATTGACCGCCGAGGAAGCTCCTCCCTTATGGATAGGTACTACAACGGCTGTTCTCCAGTCTAAAGGAAGGGTACCCTGACTGAGGGATGATGTGAAAAGTTCTGTGATCGGCACAGCTAATATAGGCTTGTTGTAAGCTAGACTGGCCAATATATTCTCAACAATGTGTACCTCGAATGTAAGGTCAGTTCAGAGGGGGCGATCAGAGAGTACACATTGAATTGATGGCGCAGATGCATTCGAGTTATAATCTCGGCGTTGTACGCCTTGAAAATGCGAGGAAAACAATTGAGCCTTTTCAGTGTTTGCAATGACGGCTGATCCATCGTCCCTTCTCAAGGTACCTACACCTTTTCGTGTTGACCCTTTAGATTGAACGTAGCTGTAGTAACGTTTCGGATGAGTATGGGCCTCTTGAGCGAGTCTCATTTCGAAAGAAATCTTTGCTGCACGTATCTTGGAAACAGCTATGTTTCGCGCTTCTTTGTAACGGGCCCAAGTCCCACATGAGGGAGTAAGCTTATAACGCCTCCATTTTGCGTCGCGGTGACGTACGCTACGGGAAACTGAGGCTGACCACCATTGAGGTTTACCTTTTTTTCGAACGGGTAAGAGAGGAGCGAATCGATCCTGAAGTTGAAGGATGTTTTTCTTGATCTGCCCCCACATCCCATCCACATGGTCAATGTTTTGCCATGGGAGTAGCGCTGCTGCCTGTAATAGGGAAGCAGGGTCGATCCTATGGAAGCTTCGAGACATCTTAAGTGGGGGTTTACCAAATGACAGAAGTAACTCGCAGGCTAACACTACGTGGTCGCTCTTTCCTAGTGGTGGCAGTAAGACCAAATTTTGTATACCGCTTTCAGAAGTTGAAATAACTAGGTCAAGAATAGACGGAGACTGACCCTCGCGGAATCTAGTTGGTTCGTTTACGTGTTGGTGAAGTGCATGGGAGTGTAGCCAGTCCAGAACATTATTCGCCATTCCTGGAGCATGTGAGGTTTGGTACTCCCAGTTTATTTCAGGTAGATTAAAATCGCCGAAGATTACAACACGTGGTGCTACGGCTAAAAGAGACGAGAGCTTAATTTGCAAAAGAGCATCTTCTTCCAAACTAGTGCTCGGACTACGGTAGACGCAGCTTACAACTATACGCGTGCATCCATGCATGAGCAAGGCAGATATTATCTGCACATTCGTTGTAGAAAAAGAAATACTTTTCTCGAAGGGAATAGCGTTATCAATAAGGAGCAACGCCCCTCCAGCTAGCTTACCCAGAGGTCGATCGCTTCTTACGGCGCTAAACCTATCCGCGATTAAAGCTGGTATGTGGTCATCATGAGACAACCATGATTCCGTGACACCCACAATTTTGTAGTGGTTGTCATCAACTCTACAGAGGAGTTCAGCCCATTTATTTCTAATGCTACAAGCGTTTGTATAGAACAGAAGAGCACTATCATATGGGGCCAGACTCCCGGTGTTAGGGCTACCTATGAGCTCTTTGTCCTCGGGCGTAATGCCCGAGGCTGCTTCGCGATTTTTGAAGGCTGAATTTCATCACTTGGTATTTGTCAAAAAAGGCAAACCTAAGGCTTGCTACGAACGTTTCGTGTACAACAAAAAGAAAAGCAGCAAGAGTGACCTCACTGTTGATTTTTATGTGTGTGAACGAAAGCGAAAAGACCACTGTTCCGGGCGACTCCATCTCCGTGGAAATACAGTCTTGAAGTCATCAGAGCACAACCATGCCCGCGATGCGTGTCGCCAGAATGTTCTGAAGGTAGTTGATTCCATCAAAAGACATGCGTCTACAACAGAAGAAATCACAATGATGATCATTGCCAGTCAGTGTACAGGCGTTTCTGAAGTCACAACAGCTTCTTTGCCAACAGAACGGGCACTTAAGAGACAAATACAAAGAACGCGAAACCGCCACTGCCTGCAAGTCTGGAAGATCTGAATATTCCTGATGACTACAAGACCTTTGATGATGGAGAGCTCTTTCTTCTGCACGACTCTGGACAGGTTCTCAGCGCATTCTGATTTTCTCAACCCACGAAAATCTGATGTTATTGTCTGAAAGTCAACACTGGTTTGACGCTCAATAGTCAATAGTATATTTTGGTACAAAAAGCTAAGAGCTTAAAATAGAACCACAGGATAGTCAGCACAAGGGGTCAGGTGGAGTCCATGAAATTGGGTTTCGGTTACCAAAGTTCCGTAAATGGTGGGGTCAGAGGAAGCACAGGGTTAAACATAACCGGCGATAACGGACAGCCTTGCCTGACTCCTGTGTGCAAGTTAAATTCACGCGATTCTTCACCGTAGACACGAACCCGTGCCCTTGTAGAGCTGTAATAGGCTCTGATTAGGTTGACGAGCTTTAATGGAACCCCATCCGATAGCATGATGTCCCATAAACAACCACGGTCTACGAAGTCGAAGGCGGCGCGGAAGTCAATAAAGCAAGCTATCGTTTGCTGTTGATACCGTGCACGGTGCTCGAGGATCATGCGCAAAGTAAATATTTGATCTACGCAACCCATCCCAGGGCGAAATCCACCTTGGTTAACTCTGGTGCGCAGATTTCTTTCGGCGGAGAACCAATTAAGCAGGAGCGTTGCAAACACTTTAGCAGCGGTGTCGATTAGACTTATTCCGCGGTAATTGGAGCACACAGATTTATCTCCACGTTTCGGCAGTGGTAGAATGATAGACATCCCCCAGTCTGATGGGAAAACTTCCGTCTCCCAGATCGAACAAAACCGCCGATGTAGCGGAGATAATAATACGTCGGCGCAGGCTTTAATAAGTTCAACGGAAATTCCGTCCTCACCTGGCGATTTACCATTCTGCATTCGTTGTAAAACACTTGATATCTCGTATTCTGATGGTGCCTCGCAGTTGACCGGGTATTCACAGCTATTTATCGGGGAAGTGAATACTGCATTGATAGATGACGGGCGGTTCAGTAGCTGGCTGAAGTGCTCAACCCACCTATCTATCTTTTGATGAAGGTCAAATATCATCTGTCCTGACGAATCTCGAAGGTTCGTACAAAAACCACAGCTTCCAGATGCTCTGCGAATCAGGCGAAACAGTCGCCCAAAGTCTCCTATACTTGCTGCGGCTTCCATTTCGGATGCGGTTTCTGCCCAATATAGCTGACGATCCTTGCGGGCTGATCGTGTAGCAGCTCTCCTAAGGAGGCGATAATCAGATGCACCATGCATTCGGGTGTTTCTTGCCCGGGCAGAGAGCTCGATGGTGTTCTGAGAAATCCAATCTCGTCGATGACGAGAGGCCGTGCCTAGGGTTTTTAGTGCTGCAGTCTGAGTAGCGATCTTCAGTCTGGACCACTGTTGTTCGACTGATGCATCACTCCAATCCAACCGCTCAGCGATATCGTCAATGAGCTTCTTACGTTGGGCCGGGTTTCCTAAGGCTTCCAAATTTAAGCGCTTCCTAGGAGTTTTCCTTTGGCGGTTTAGCAGGCGAAGTCGGAGCTTTGCGCGAACAAGTGTGTGATCGGTGCGTGCTGTGTTCCCTGTTTCGGCTCCACGATAGGACCTACAGTCGAGCACCGAAGACATCCAACGTGCGCGAATTAGAACATAATCGATCTGGTTCGCCGTTCTACCATCGTTCGAGTACCATGTGACCAAGTGTTTTTTAGGGTGCTGGAATTTAGTGTTACAGACGCATAGGTGATTGTAGGCCGCAAACTCGATCAGTCGATCGCCATTCGCGCAGCGCTGCCCTAGGCCAAATTTTCCCAGGATTCGGTTTGTTGCGGAATCTGCTGATCCTGTACGAGCGTTCCAGTCACCAGCCACAACCAGTACGTCGTTTCCAGCAACTCTATCGACTACGAATTGAAGTTGGTTATAAAAATCGTCTTTTGTAGTTTGGTCGGCTGATAGGGTTGGGGCATACACCGAAACGACTGTTATATTCAAAGGGTGACCCCTCAGCCGGACCACCGCAATTCTCGGGGATACAGGCATCCATGACATGAGTGCTTGTTTAGCATGGTCGCTGAGCGCTATCGCTACTCCATGCTGACCAGATCCATCCTCGGGCCCACTATAAAAAAGCCAATAATTGCGATCGACTCCGGGGACCTTGATCGATTTGGATCCGTGTCCGGGAAGGCGGACCTCGGAAAGACAAGCAACATCTACTTGGTAGTCCAATAAAGAGCGCATCGTGATTGCTTGACTACCAACGTCACGCAGTGTCCGTACGTTCCAACATCCCAAATAAAAGACCTTACGGATATTTATGGCCCCAGCTAGCTTACTTTTCACCCTAGCCGCTGGGAGAGCCAAGGGCGCGTCGCGTCTCGGGAACGCCGTAGCAGAGAGCTGAGATATACGTTGAGACATCGTCATGAAGTTTCTTGGGGATAGTGTACAAGTGATGTCCCCAGCACCACTTGGTGTTTGTTCGAGTACACCTCTCTAGCCTTTGCACAGCCAAGTGCAACCTACAAGGCAGCAGGGAGCTGGCAGATAAACGCGCTGTGCGCCAGTTATCTACCTACGGGGCTTCTCTCCGGATTTTTCCTCGGGGTTTTCTCCCGAAGCCTTTCCCGCAATCGGGTAACCCACAAGGCAATGGGGGTTTGGAGTCAGGTTTTTCCTTCCCCTAGATGGATTGCCAGTAGCTGACGAGCTCCATCTGCCCGGAGCTAACTGGTTTTATGGCGCCAGTCACCCGCCTTCGCCCCTTCTCCTGTCAGAAAAGACGTTTATTTTCCCTAAAAACTCAATATCTTTGAAGATATTACGGCTCTATATTGACACTATGTCAACATAGATTTGAATTATTTGGCGCGAAAAACATGATTATAATTTGATCATAACGTTTATAATTTGATCATATTCGCCCTTTATTCTGATTGGTCCATCGAGTCTTCGACACGGTTTTAATGTGCTATTTTCCAAGGTCATTTACTTTTACATTCTCAGCCTATATATATGGATGAATAAACCATGTTGGTTATTATTGGAAGTGAGCTCCAATACGAACTTCTCTGAAGCTTTGGTCTTCTCTCTCAATAGTCGGTTGGGCAATATTGTGGAAAGCATATCCATGCATTATTAGCTCCATATCAAGAACGTAACAGTTTGGCGACGGGTTTATTCAAGTTACGAAATCATGGAACAATCCAAGATAGAAATTCTTTTGGAGCGACAAATGATGCTAATGGAACTTCTTCTGCAGAAGCAAGTACCAATCACAGAACCTCGTGCTATTCCACCCTTCCATTGACGGAATTGCGAACAGCATCGCAGAATTCTCCTATGATCCGGAAGCTAACGTCACATTTGAAACTTGGTTCAGGCGTTATGAAGATCTTTTTCGTGTTGATTTCTCAGCCCAAGATGATGCATGGAAAGTCCGGCTGCTGCTACGTAAACTTGGCCCAGCAGAGCTGGATAAGTACTGTAACCTGATCCTACTCAAGAATCCTCGGGATAGAACTTTTGATGAGACGATCAAGTCACTGATTGAACTTTTCGGTGAGCATGTATCTCTATTCAACACTCGCTACAGGTGCCTCAAGCTGAAAATGAACGACACAGACGACTTCCTGACGCACATGGGCATTGTCAATCGCGAATGTGAACGCTTCAAGTTACGGTCCCTCACAGACGACCAGTTCAAGTCCTTGATATTCATATGCAGCCTGGTATCTCCGCGTTTCGCTGATATTCGAACGCGACTGCTCAACAAACTTGAGCAAGAACCCTCATTCACTCTCCAAGCCATTGGTGATGAATATCTACGACTGGTCCGTCTCCAAGAAGATTCGGCAATGATTCAACATGGGAATCATGGCACCGACACCGTCCATGCCGTTCAGCAAAGCAATTGGCATTCGCCACAAGTTTCCAGCGCGAGGAAGCCACCGTCTTCATGTTGGCATTGCGGAGCCTGGCACTACGCCCGAAATTGTCCCTTCAAACAACACCGTTGCAGTCAGTGCAACGTCACAGGTCACAAAGAAGGATTCTGCAGATCCAGAACGAAACAACAAGTTTCGTCGAAACCAAATATTTCGAGGCCCTTCTCAAAGCCGCAGCAAAACCAGCACAGGTTTTCATCAGATCAGCCAATCAATGCTGTGTGCAACCAAATCCAGTGCAGCAGTGCACCTTCTGACAGGATTGCAGTTATATCTACTGAGCAGTATGTACGCGATCAGTTAACCACAGCAGTCCGAAACCTTCCCGTGACGGTCGCAGATATCAAGAGGACGCTGAACGACGACGAGGTTCTCTCAGAAGCTATCATATATGTTCAATCTGGATGGCCTAGGTTAGCACCACAATTGAATGACAATCAACTGTTCCAAAGACGGGAATCCTTATCAATCGTGGATGACTGTCTCATGTTTGGTGCTCGAGTCGTTATTCCCGCTGCTTTGCGTCAACGGGTCATACGTCAATTTCATGCTGGACATCCGGGGATCAATCGGATGAAAGCAATCGCCCGAAGTTTCGCCTACTGGCCAGGGATGGACGCTGACATCACTGAGTTTGTCAGGCGCTGTACCAATTGTCAACAAGCGGCAAAACTTCCTGCTCACGCAACACCAGTTCCGTGGCCTCGACCTGACAAAGCATGGTCGCGTATCCACATTGACTTCGCCGGCCCACTCAACGGAACCACCTACTTAGTCTTGGTAGACGCTTATTCAAAATGGCCAGAAATCGTCCCGCTCTCTCCTGCCACAAATTCGACCACAATCGGAGCACTCACTTCGATATTCAGCCAACACGGAGTTCCCGACACCATTGTCTCAGATCATGGATCCCAATTCACATCAGCTCATTTTGCCGAATTCTGCAAGAAGAATGCAATTGAGCATATCCGGACTCCGATCTACCATCCCCAATCGAACGGACAAGCGGAGAGGTTTTTCGACACATTCAAAAGAGCAATGCTTAAGTCTCGAGGGGAGGGGACTACCGTCGACAACTTGCAACGATTCCTGTTAGTCTACCGGACAACCCCACACGAATCCTTGATGAATAGTCAAACGCCAGCAGAGGCACTAATGGGTAGAAAACTTCGTACAGTCAATAACGCAATGGTCCCGAAGCCACCGCAACCTCATGTTTATCAGCATCTCAGTCAGAGGAGCTTCAAAGTGGGATCCAGCGTCTATACTCGTCATTATCGACAACGAAGAAACCCATGGATCGAGGGCAAGGTTGTATGTCGGAGAGGTAGCGTCATGTTCGACATCCAAGTTGGAAACGATATTTGGATACGCCATCTCAATCAATTGAGACCAAGAGAAGGACAGTCGGAGTTAGAACCTGCGGAACCAGTGAATCTTCCGTTGGATCTTCTATTTGATACCTCCCAGCTCCCATCTCCTCCGGTTGAAATACCACCTGACATTATCGCTCCCGATCGCGCACTAGAACCCCGACGATCGACTAACCGAAGACGCAAGACTGTCGTACCACTTCAAGTGAATCCCAAACTCTGTCGGTACTAAGTCACTTTTAAAAAGGGAGGTAATGAGAAAAGACGTTTATTTTCCCTAAAAACTCAATATCTTTGAAGATATTACGGCTCTATATTGACACTATGTCAACATAGATTTGAATTATTTGGCGCGAAAAACATGATTATAATTTGATCATAACGTTTATAATTTGATCATATTCGCCCTTTATTCTGATTGGTCCATCGAGTCCTTGACACGGTTTTAATGCGCTATTTTCCAAGGTCATTTCCTTTTACATTCTCAGCCTATATATGGATGAGTAAACCATGTTTGTTATTATTGGAAGTGAGCTCCCATACGAACTTCTCTGAAGCTTTGGTCTTCTCTCTCAATAGTCGGTTGGGGAATATTGTGGAAAGCATATCCGGTGCATTATTAGTTCCATATCAAGAACGTAACAGTTTGGCGACGGGTTTATTCAAGTTACGAAATCATGGAACAATCCAAGATAGAAATTCTTTTGGAGCGACAAATGATGCTAATGGAACTTCTTCTGCAGAAGCAAGTACCAATCACAGAACCTCGTGCTATTCCACCCTTCATTGACGGAATTGCGAACAGCATCGCAGAATTCGCCTATGATCCGGAAGCTAACGTCACGTTTGAAACTTGGTTCAGGCGTTATGAAGATCTTTTTCGTGTTGATTTCTCAGCCCAAGATGATGCATGGAAAGTCCGGCTGCTGCTACGTAAACTTGGCCCAGCAGAGCTGGATAAGTACTGTAACCTGATCCTACTCAAGAATCCTCGGGATAGAACTTTTGATGAGACGATCAAGTCACTGATTGAACTTTTCGGTGAGCATGTATCTCTATTCAACACTCGCTACAGGTGCCTCAAGCTGAAAATGAACGACACAGACGACTTCCTGACGCACATGGGCATTGTCAATCGCGAATGTGAACGCTTCAAGTTACGGTCCCTCACAGACGACCAGTTCAAGTCTTTGATATTCATATACAGCCTGGTATCTCCGCGTTTCGCTGATATTCGAACGCGACTGCTCAACAAACTTGAGCAAGAACCCTCATTCACTCTCCAAGCCATTGGTGATGAATATCTACGACTGGTCCGTCTCCAAGAAGATTCGGCAATGATTCAACATGGGAATCATGGCACCGACACCGTCCATGCCGTTCAGCAAAGCAATTGGCATTCGCCACAAGTTTCCAGCGCAAAGAAGCCACCGTCTCCATGTTGGCATTGCGGAGCCTGGCACTTCGCCCGATATTGTCCCTTCAAACAACACCGTTGCAGTCAGTGCAACG
>JACCGJ010008944.1:0-36282 GCA_013407085.1 Atriophallophorus winterbourni
CCACTTAGGTAATTTGAAGTGAGCGCGTCTCCCGAACGCCGAATTTGATCCTGTCTGTTGAAGGACGATTGTGTGACTTGTTAGTCCAGAGAAAGCAATTTATGGAACAATCCCTTATACAATCCGCGCATGATAGCCACACACACATACATACAAAGGACAACAATCACTTGTCTCGGCTAACGATAATGAGCTCGGTGTCACTGGGAGACTGGTTATAATTAGGAGTAACAAACACCTCTGCTAAGTGTCCTCGAGTCACATCAGATTTGATCAAGAACACTTGAAGCACGTTGTGAACCAGATAAAAAGTGAGATGGGAAAATTAAATTACAAAATTGAATGGAGTGGGATAATATGACTGGCTGTGAGCAGCGCTCGAATTCCGGGGTAATCAAAATTGTTAATATTTTGGAAATCCTCACACGGAAAACAGAATGTGAAAACCTTTCTCGCTATTGACCATTAAAAACACGTTTGTTATACACTAAAAATTTAAGCGTTATGCTATAGAAAAATCCAAAGAACGTTCTTAATTGTCATTCGATTATGCTTGGTTCACCTGCAAACATTGAGCTATTAAAATGAGCGATTGTTCGTTATTTTATAAAATTACCCTTGGAGTCGGCCATTCATATATTTTCAGATCAATGACATTTAATATTACCTTCAAACTTTAGCCCTTGCTTACCGCTTTACTGTTATTCCTGTGCTCAATAAACTCAATTTTTCTACTTACGTTTAACGAGTAACACTTGTACGTACGCGTTAGGTGGGGTTTACTTGAAGTGGACATGAGCATACCCGAAAACCGGTAAATAGAGTGAATTTATTATGTATCGAGAAATTTACTCATGCATAATTTGTCAGCAGTTACTTCTGCTCCATACCACCAGAACCCTTCTATAACCGCTTTCTATTTAAATCTGACTCAAGATTTTACTGCTCGCTTCGGAGGTCAAATAGTCCTCAAATTTTAGTGAGTTCGACTCGGTTCTATTATATTTTTGCAGAAAACAATATAATCACAAAGTGTAAGCCATCGACTGGCCTACCGCTAAGTGTATTTTGAGCTCAACCGTCCGTAGGCAAGTGTTTGGCTCACTGAGAGATTGTTTCTGATCAGAACGTGAATACATGTACCAGGTAAGTAATATTTCTCATTGAGTTCAATTCTAATTTGAAGTTTAAAATCGTGAAGGGTCATCAAGATGGATTGCAATATTCGATTCGAACAGCACTGTACTCGTTATTAAGTGTATACAGTCAGTCAAAATTCTTGCAAATACGAAAATATAAGCAATCCCATTGTTTCTCGGCCATTGTAGTTGTAGAGTTCGCACTTGAGCCACTCAACTGTCAAATGTAAAGTGAATTGATTAAAGAAACAACTTATAACGAAACGACTTCACTTGAATAAAACTCATGGAGCTATCACGAATGATCGTTAGGACAATTAAGGACCAGTGTGTTTTAACCGTTTGTTTAATGAAAACTCCTTAAAATAATGAAATTCGATTAATAGCTTTTCATTTTGCATACGGATCATGATCGTACTGACCTGCCTGATGTGTACAACCGTATGCAACCGGTCATGAGGTGCATGTGTGTCAGATGAGAATATGTGCAATTATGTGTTTTAGCTTCTCATTTTCTTTTCATCTCGGACCGTTAATTTATCGTAATATTGTTTGGTCAATCGCGTGTCATACACAACTATTCGTGTTCCGAATAGTTCCAATATCTGGCACCATGTTGGATTGTGTGGTAGCCTAATTTGAGGTGGACATTAATCTTCGCCTGACAGTGACGTGGGGTTTATTCTCAACAACGCAGGGTTGTATGCATGAAACACAACGCCTCGGTTTATGTTTGTATCCATGATACCAAGCAGCATGCTTACTAATGACCAATCAACTTGGCGTTCGTGTGTGCACAAAGTGAATCGTGAATTGACATGCCAACTGTCACAATCACGCGAGGTTGACGGCTACTACTGCTGCTGCTGCTGCTGGAAATGGTTTCGGTCACAGAGCAAACAGGAGCGGTGTATACGATCATGTCACTAGACTGGCGTCACCATCATAGCCCATATCTATTTCGCACCTAATATAAATAAATTAGATTTTGCGTATTATTTACGAGATTAAACAGTGTTCACACAGCAGCTGATTTGTTGGTTTACAAATAGCAGTAAACAGGCTTCGAATACGGTGGGTTAATAGAAAAGAGTGACTGTTGCATAACACGATTTTGTTTTGAATTTGCCCTCAAACAATTTCCATACATAAACCCAAGAATGTGTGTTTTATTATTAAGAAAATAGTCTTCGTGGCTCCAAATTTTTTAAATGAAAATTTTCAATATCTTGATGTGCTTCCCAGCTTTGCAGGATCATCATGTCCATTGCTTAGCGATCCACGTGTAACAGGTAACAGGACAGCACTCTTAATACTGAAGCTAGGCTGGGGCGCATCTATTATCCCGAGTATGGCTAGAAAACCATACTTTAGAGGAATCACAAACCAGCAGGTCGAGCGGATTTTGTAACATTCTGTATGAGATGAGACCGTCTCTAATTTTCTAAACAAGGCTTGCATTATAAAAACAGATTCCAGCCTACTGAGTCGCCTGTGCATACTTTTTTCCATTCTTACAAAACATGCTGACTGGCAAAGTTCCTCATCCTGGTCTGAAAAACTGGATCTGCTAATCAATTCGGGTTTGCTATCTGTGGAACGCTAGAGCACGGGAATGGTATTATCACACAGCGAACAAATATTTCCCTAAAAATGGAAGCTTCCGTGTCGGGTAAATTCGCGCTAGCATGTGTTAACGGGCGCTGCTGATATTGAGTCCCAGATACTGACGCTGTATATTACATTTTTCATGTCATACATTCTCCAAACTCTCTATCCTTTGAAATCTCTCTATTCTTTGACAAGGTCCCACATCAACTCATTTGGCAACCACTGTATTAACTGCTGATTTTGAAAAGTTAAAGATTCAGCGATATAATAATACAATTTGCATGCGAGCGTGACGCAAGTATCTTTTGTTTATTGAGTTAAAGTAAATAGTTAGGCAGCTATTATTCGTATTGAAATGTGTCCGAATGAGCTTTGGTATGTTAACATACGCATCAGTTCTGTCTTTGGCTTTAGAATAAACACTTGGCTGACTTCATTTGTCACCATGTTGTAAGCTTATCTAACATTCCATCATCAGCGTCATGGATTTAGATTTCAGATTGCATGAAAATCATCGCCTGTGAAATTGAAACCGCTTGGATTTAAGAAGTTTTTTACCATGGAATGTGGTAATAACAATGCTGACCTTTCCGTCGGTCCCATCGGTGGTAGTACCGGAATCGCAAACGTAGTAAAAAGAGTGCCGACGCTCAAGTTAGAACTTCATAACCGCTGCCGTCTGAAGGGCGATTACAAAATTGCTGACCGCCTGAGTAATATAGAGATCTGTAAAGCGTGTCTGACAGATCGGACTGCACAGAGATATCATGCTTTTTTGATGACGAAAAAATTATACGTAAGTAATATCAACATTGCTTTCAAATTACGTCATGTTATATCGCACATCTCTTCAAGGGCGAAATGACTGATTTGAGAAAAATGAAACTGGCTTTGTTCTACTTAAGAGTTAACAAAATCTGTGTTTGTGAAGTTCATCTTCGAGGTTTCTTCGGATCATCTGACATCTTCATTGTGACGACTGTCTTTTTCCGCACAAACCGAGAAGTATAAAAAAGACATTCAGGACAGGAAACATGATTAAGTAGTAGTCAACCCACCACCACTTATTTGACCTTACCGCTAAACAGCCTATGGTACGCCTGCGCTGTGTCACATCCCGTGTGGATGACCAGGGTCAGTGGTCGATTTTCCTCCTAGTGTGTATCCACATCAATCTAATACAAGTGAACACGGTCAAGGTCAGTTGACCGCGTCAGATGTGAAACGTTACCCAAAAACTGCTTTAACCGATTGCACTCAAATTTATTTGCATTATGAATACACGATCAGTCCCAAACATAGTCCAATCGATTATAAAAAGACGCTTTTGCAGGACTTTGACCTCTCGTGGACATTTCACGCGTCAACAATTGCCTAACCGTTTGACCTTAATTTATCTGAGACTCATGTCCCCCGTAACCTACATATTCCACGGGTCAAAACAAAAGCTACTAGTTATCGTGAATTTTTCCGGTTTTGTTTGTTTTTCTATTTCTAATATGATTGTGATTTCGTTTTATTCTCTCCATATTCTCGTGCATCGCTATGCTGATATCATGTACGTTGGTAAATTCCACAATTATTTTTGATTCGTTTTATGACTGACAAAACTTGTCTGTGCGGATCAAATTAGTCAACAAATTGTGACTGAGTACTGTCTACACTTGATATCTAAAATGCGCAACATTGGTACCGTTCACGGGTGAACGAAGACAAGTGCGGGTAATCGGATTCAGCTCAACCTATCAACATTATCCAACACGCTGGCGCCTAAATCCATCTGTATTGAATTCCGCGGCGCTGGGAACTACTATCGGGGTTTCAAACACACTCCGTTTCATTTCTCGTATCCGTGCCAGTGGTGTATGTTGTGTTTCGCGATCCCTCGCTACCTGTCACCTCGGAAGACTGTGGTCAGATTGATGCGAGTGATAAGGCAAAGTTGGTTAAACATGTTGAACCAGTCGACATCAGATCGTCAGCTCACCTTGTACCCGTTTATTTTTTTCAATGAGACAGACACAGGTGTGTGTGGACACGGGAATGAGGAGAATGCCAATCAACCGGTATGATGTTCGGGTGGAGTGCGCGTGTTGCATATGGTGGGGTGATAAGCGGAAGCTTCAATCATCCCGCGGTATGAACCATTAGGTGCCTCTTCCCAATGAGATTGAGATGGTGCATTGATGAACTGTGCGTCTCCCCCACGTTGGCGACTGATGACTCGATTGTAATCGCAGGTCACCTTCAAGAATGTTTCCTTAAGCCTAATCCCTCGCCATGCCGATTAGCATTATAGTATCAATATTATCTGCGTGGGTGATATCACGTGAAAGTTACAGTTTGTTGCAACAGACTCTGGATAAATATATGCCTTTTTAGGCTTTGCAGACTAGTAAGAAAGCAAAAATCGTTTTGCGGTACATAGTATTTAAGCGAAATGATTCATTTGAAGTTTTCGCAAAACAAACGCGCATGTTTAAAAAGTCTCACGTGGTGAATAATGCAGAATTACTTATTTTAATGACATGTAAAATCTGACGTCAACGAGCGGACACGTTTACATTATATTCACTATATCTTCATTGATGAGTTAATCACATATACGCCCTCAAACTTTGTGTAATAGAGAAGTAATATCAACATTACTCACCTCACTCGATAGTTCTTGAACCAAATCGGCAGTGAATATACATTGGCCCAAAGTTGTGTTAACTGCCTTTAGCAGTTTTTACCCACGCGTGTATATCTGAAGCCCGATATGTTTTGAAATCCCTAAACACTTTTCGTGACTTTACATGTAGATTTTGCATTACTATTTCATAATCGCGTTTGCATATATGTTTCGCGCTAAACTTGAATGATTAAACGAGATAAATAGCTGTCGAACCTAAGAAACTTCTGCCGACTACATAATAATAATGAAAACCGCTACGTCATCTGCTCTTGGCAAGGTCGATCACTTGTAAGCACAAAACTCCAGTCGAAATTCCAAACCTTCCATTTTATCCGATTACGTAACATGATCATTATCAACAATATCTCATCAGTGCTAGTAACTGTTGTTGCTTAACTCACCTTCAATGTTCGATGATATGTCTAAAGGCGAATACCGGATTTTCGGTGCCAAAAGATTGATCCTAGCAGAAAATTTACCAGCCGTATGCGGATTCATGAGATCCAAAAGTTAATTAGTCATACGGATTGCTATGAAGATCAGTTCTCAATCATTAAGCGCTCTCGTATACCCTTATTGAACTTGTTAAATTTTTACTTATGAGCAGAAACTATTCGTGCATGAGAAATGAGCTGGATTTGGTTGGCGTGTTCAGGTTATGAACCCCCTGCTGTTTCGTTGAAGCGATCGAACATTATGCTAACTTTGATTACCCGTAGATCATACTATTCGCAAGACAATTGATATCGCGTTCGGTATGCGGGTATCGAAAGCCCTCGAGCAGAGCTCCGTTGGGATTCACTTTAAATAACGCAATGTTGTTGAGATGTTGCATCAATTGATCAGAACTGTTCAGTGAAATAAAACTCTACTCGTTATATTGCTTCAGAAAGTAAAGGACGGATCACTAATCGTAATCAACTATATTTGTAACACATCTGTCTCTGGATAATCGTTGCAACAGTCTCGTGCAAGCATTCAGCCAAGCAACGATCTATATTTCATGATTTATTAAATCACTCAAACTCAAGATCCATGTTTACGTAGTGGTTACGAGTGAAGCTGTTACAATGATGTAATTAACCGGGTTTCATGGAGCTTGGATCATATGTGCCGACGGCATGCATACGTTTTTCGTGCTAATCACATTTCTATTTTTACCATACAATGGTTGTTATGAAGTCACATGTTTTGTAGACCATTGAAAACCTTGAATTACCCTTGAATTAAGTTGAAGGAATTTGTCTGATATCATGAAATACCTAGAGGCAGTAAGCTTAGATTTATCAAAAATTCTAAGTGATTGAATGTAAAATGGGTTTCGTAGAGCACAAATGCATTGGCAGCGTTTCTCAAGCGGGAATCCCAATGAAATTCGCCATGAAAATGGGCGTACTTCCGAAAACTCGGTAAAATCAATAGACATTTCATGTTCAAGTTTCGATTATTCTTGATACCGTAAGACGAATACCATCGGAGCCTTTGTTCATCCTCAAGAGCTAACAGATTAAACCATTCCCTAGAGATATTTACAAACGGATAATGGGATGTGAATTTATAATGTTTGCTTTGTGATGCTACACAATCAGTAAGACGAACTGTCATTCTGTTCCAAGAAAAACGTAGATGTTCGAACACGCTTTCTTGCGTTTAACTCAACAATTTCTACAAAGTTTTACGAAATGATGGCAGAAACTTAGTACAATTGAATGACAAATCTTCACCATTCACTCGGAAAAATGTAACTGTATATCCCAGCTCTGAAAACAGCTCGACGTCGACCACATCTTAAAACATGTAACCGGCTTATTCAGATGGTTAATTAATTAATCATTGCCCAGAAGCACTAGACGCTTTCACGGAAACTTCACATTGTTCCTCAAACAACCAAGCCTACAAATTTCGTTCAACCCCCGTCTGAGACGGACAGATATGCACCCATGTATCATGCAAAAATCTCACTAACGAACATTTGCGCTCTCGAAAGTTGACTTTCGATTGACTGAACAGATAAATGACCACCGCGGTTCTCATTATGCGTCTGCGGTTTGCCATTCCCGCGCATCAGAAACAAAGCATACGTCGCATCCGATTGACGGACAGCATGCGACATCACGCGTACGGATAGCTGTCACTCATATGGTCGATCAGATGAAATCAGGTAAGTAGGGTAGGGGGATGTGCTTTACCTGCCCAGGTCGTCACTCGCTTGTTTGTCTAAGCCAACAAGTGTTTCATTTCACTTCGTGTTGACCTCATATTGTTCCATTGAAACCAAACGAATTCACATATTCCCGGTCAATACGTTGTTCTTGTTGTTGTCTTGGGCCGTAACATGCCAATTTAAGTTGACCGCATGCTAGCCATAGACAGAAGCGCAGCGGGACATGTGCACATGTACAACGAACACGCTTTCGAAAGAATAACTTAATTATTATCGTTATCATTCAGCCCATTTGAATGTAATAATTAGTTTTCTGGCCGGGTTTTGCACATGATCTAATCTGAGCGGTGACTGTGGAGAGACTTCAAAAATCGAATACAAGAAAACCATACACGGATGGGTTACCTGCTGTGACCCGAGATATGGGTTGCTATGTTAAAGCAAACACCTGTGGAGAAGTTAAACCCTCTCCAACCCAAACAGTCCATATGGTCCTCTTATCAATTCATGTTATCAATGAATGCAAATCCATATGGACATCATGTCGGAAATGATTTTTTGTGTTTTTTTATTTACAAAAGTCAACTCGATTCAGCATGCATCATTTTGACTCAAAATCAACAAAAATTTAAACCTAATTTTTTTGCGCTGAAGTTCGTGTTAATAATAATAACAATACTGCAAAGGATCGCAAACTATTGCTTTTTCTGGGATTCTAAAAGTGGAGTTATGTACCATTTATTTTAGCTATTCGGCCATTGTAGAATAGCAAAACTTGTACCGATCAAAGTAAATTATAACACGTACTGAACCGCTGCCGATGGGCATTCCACACTATTTTACCAGTAGTGTTGCTGAATAAGTTTGATTGATAATCTTAATTGAGTGGGTAAGGGGCGAGGTACAATCGATTACACTTTTCGCGAAGTACACATTTTGGGTAGGACATTAGTGAGCATTCGTTCATTATGTTATGCAGAAACTCGATCGAGATGATGAGTGCAAACTACAGGAAACCGGTCGTGGGGTGTATGTGAGGGAGATGCATGCAAATAAGCTTTTTTGTCCATGGTCTAGGTTTTAAACCCTATCTACCTGTTTTTGGGTACATGTTATTGAACTGGTTGGTCGTACCAACCTTATCCAACAGTGGCATACAAGCGCTACTTGTTTACCATTCCTCCACTGTTTCAAGCGCATGCGGATCTTTATCTTACTGTCCCTACCTGATGAGTGCAAACAGCATGAAACCGGTCGTCTTATGTTGGTGTGTAACGGAAATGCATACAAATGAGCTTTTTCGTAGGTTTTTGTAGGTTTTTGTCATTGATAAGTCCAGTGGCGAATTCCTGTAGATTAACTTACGTGAATGGGGCAAATATCATTGATGCTACCGTATGCACATACCGGTGCTTGTAGTCATGAAGCGGAATGAAAGAAAAATCGTTCATTCTCCCGTCAAACTAGCTTCCTGTGCTCCAAATTTGATACCAAACCTCCAAGTACGGCTATGTCAACATTGTGTTTTAGTTTATATGGATTGTTTGCTTCAGTTTATCTGTCTTGTAAAAAAACAAAGGATTTCGTTAGGCATTTTCGAAACTTTTTGTTCGTATTTAATGTATATTGCAAAAACTGAGACGAAACAGGGTCGCACGATAAAAAGAATCCGTTTGACCACATATTTTTTGTTATGGCGGGGAATTCCCACAGTAACATGTAACGTTACGAATGCAGTGACCACACACGGTCCTTTTGTGGTTCTAATGTCGGAGTAATGACGACAAATGATAATAAAGATGTAATAATAGTAAATGGTTTGGAAGTTCAGTCGCCTTGTTCATCCTTGGTTATTCTATTCCCAGTTCACTTACAATTCCCATTGCAAGAACGTTCGATAACAGTTACCATCTGGCACAGATCTTCTTAAAGCAATGGTCAGTTGTTACTGACATTCCTGCACGGATGTGCAATCATGCAGTATTTCGGTGCTGTGCGGCTAACATCGTGCTAAATTGATTGGCCAACGGTAGTGAGTATCATGCTAAAACACGCTGGAGTCTCACTACCATTTCTATTCCCCCCTCATATCTGTCTAGGCCTGGGCAACCTGACAGTATCGTATCCCACGTGCAGTATCTGACTGTACGGCACTTTGCTTGGATCAGGCTTGTGCTTTCATGCCATCATACCATACCACATTCTCGCAAATAAATCTTACGACTACTTGGACTAATCAAGTGGAAGAATTTGTTCAATGAAACTTAAAACGGTGGATCAATAGTATCCAACTTCTGAATTTGATACATCTTCATGTTTTTCGTAACAGAAATGGATTATAAATTACAAGTTCACCTCATCCATAAACCCACACGTTTCAATCCACCTTAGGGAAGATTGGCATCAAATCTAAAAGATGAGAAACAACTTATACCGTTCCACTTTATGATGCGTAAATTTCAGTTTTCTATCATTCATGTACTACCGTGTTGTAATTTAGAGTTTCGAATTATCTTCAATAACACGAAAACCTTTCCTTCCTCGTTTCTATTAATATTCCAGTTTTGTAGCCACCAATTTTTCGATTTGGTCTGGATTCGTTGGTATGGTGACTTTGATTAATTATGTCACAGAGACGCTCAGTTACCGTGATCGTCGCTATTTCAAGTTATCGTAAACATTCGTTTGTGGGACCGAAATTCATCTTCAGCAAGCCCGTTAGTCCTAATCAAAAGGCCGCCAATTAGGTTATCGATTTTGTTTAAGTGAACCAGATAAAAAGTAACGATGGGTACCTTGGTTGATTACATTTGTATACACCGGATTGAGATGCATCACGTAGAGTTAACATTAACGAACTCGGTATTGACCTCTACCATGCGCGTGATAAATTCAGTGTGTAAGGGTAAAACGTGATGCGTTAGTTGAACTGAAATGAAACACCCGGTGTAGTTTCAAATGATTAGATCGTTTATCGTCCAAAAAGCGCTAACGTTTTACCAGTCAAACTTATAACGACAAACATAGGTACACCTGATCTTACTTTCTCCACCTGATGACGGCAAACAGCCAGAAACCGGTAGTGGTGTGTAATGAATGGGGATGTGAGCACCATAATACATTGGTAGGTACACCTAGTTACGTAAAATAATCCAGTTGATTAGCGCTTGCCAGTCTCGTGTTGTTTAGATCCATTAAATGATGAGCTTGTATCTCAAGAAAATTCAGAGCATACACTGTTTAGGTACGACGATACGACGGTGATGTTATAGTGATTTGGACATCGTTTGCACACCTGCGTTCGGTCGCGTAGGACGGTCAGTTGATGCGGTTAAAGTTGCGGAGGGTTGAATTGGTGTAAAGTGTGTCCAAAAGTAGAAGCAGATTTAACTTATCGCGCAGTGTTCTCTCATATTGAGCAATGCTTCACACACATTTTACTAGCTTCCTAGTAGGAATGCAATCGATTTGTTTCGTCATAGCAACCTGTTATGGTCAGATTATTGCAATTATTTATTCGCATTGACATGCTATCTATTGAGGTCAGATGTATTTAGTAAACAGTTTTGCACTGCATACACATATGCCCAGTTTTTTATCCCAGTTCGTCCGATCTAAAGATTTGTGTCCAAATTAGCGGGAACCTTGTCAAGATTTGTATCGTTGTACATTTTTGTGTATTGAGGGGTGAATTGCTCTTGAAACACTGCCTAAAAGGGTTATCAATTCATTCAGCGTTGTACGCATGCATCGTCAGATTGTATACTAACATAATTAGTTAAGTATTGTACACCATCGGTAAAGTATTGTAGAATTATTTAAGCTAACAATTGTTGCATTCATGAAAACAGAAGCACATCATAACAGTTTTGACGAATCGAAATTCTGTGTTTACACGCTCGCGATTACAAACGCGGTGGGAAATCCATTTCAGGTCAGACTTTCAGTCTTGTACAAGTCACCCCCGTTAACCTGACCATGCGCATTGACTCGATGACCGTGGGGGGTCCGAGGCATTGAACTAGCGCTCGTTCTGCCATTCTCTATCGCTTGTGTCGCTTGCACATCATGCGGCTGCGAACCATATCTAATCAGATAATTTGGGTTACCCCCCCCACACAAAGTCCATTCGACTGTGCCCCAGAGGATGAAAGACAAAGTGCACAAAATCGACACGAACCTCTTGTGACGACGATTCGTGTGCAACAAGTCACCAAAGCCCACAGCGTGAAGACACGGCACTGACACAAAGTAGGAACAGGTGATTGTTTCAAATAATCGTTGACCTCAACTGACCACTAGACATGCCGTGAACAAATTACACGAGTGAAATCACTAGAACAGAAAATTCGTCGGTCAGACTAGAAAAACGGTAACTGAAGCAAGGCTCAATTGAACCTGAACTTACTGTCTCCACCTGATGACGGCAAACCGCCAGAAACCGGTATTGGTGTGTAAGGGATGGGGATGTGAGCACCACAATACATTGGTAACTGAAGCAGTTCGCCATACATGTCATACATGGTTGGCTATTTAAAAATGTTTCACATTTGTAACCGTGGAAATGGGAGTGTTAAGAATAACCTTATTTGACCAAACGTGCTGTAAATAAATATGTCCTCATACTAAACAGAATGTTCAATGCAAGAATTGCAATATTTTATCAGCGAGGATTAGTTGACATAGCATTTAGGTTTTCCATGACATTTGTTTCGAAAACACTTTTATATTTTATATCGATACTGGTCAACTCGATTGTTATAACCGTAGAACTATTCATTCAGTGACTTAAGTTATAGTGTTGTTGTTGGCCTCCTTCGGTCGATGTCGACCATTTAATGTGCAGAAAAAGCACATGATGGTTTTATTCTCCACAGATTTTTCGGTGACTAAACAGTTCGATTCCAAAAGAACAATTTCTCCCACGGCGCTCACAATGATAGACAGTACTCCGACGCGTGATCTGTGATCAGCAAGTGAGAGCATTATCTGGTTTTCCCAAGTATTACACATTACCACCTAAGTGAGCGTTCAAGAGCAAGCTCTTCCAAACTCAGAGGGCAATGTCCAGAGCTTTTGCGTATTTTTCCAAACGTCTTTGTACCCTAAAGTGCGGTCCAAATGCTCAACATCTTGATCTCACATCACTATAGATTACATATTTGGGCATGCAACTATTTCCATTCTATTAACATGACACAGCCAGTGTAGGTGATGCGGTCGTATTAGGCTGGTCATGCTCTGTAAACCAGCTTTAGAAAGCATTTCAGCATTCATTATCTTGTATTCACCCTATAAACTAGCCTTACACTAAATGGTGCTAAAATCTATCGATTCCTTATTGCCAGAGAAGTTGTATTGAATATTGCAGTGTGTGTTGAATCACTGCAATCGTTATCCCGAAAGCTGTCGATACTCATTTTACGATTCATCATTGTCAATTTTTTTAAGTGCGAACAAATACAGAATACATACAGAAAACACTTTTTGGGTGCTAGCGTAGTTAAGCTCCTGATAGCCTGAAAATTATGGAACCATCTAGTAGTGTGAAGTTATGAAGATGAATAAAGCATCGGTATTTGGATGCATTACCATCACACACATCCGACCGGTTTCTTCCTGTTTGCATTAATCAAGTAGGTACAGTACTATCAGGATTTGCAGTAGAAGAATGGTAAACAAGTTTGCTTGCAAGCCACAGTTGGATAAAGTTGGCACGAGCAATCACTTCCGGAAAGATATTTTGGGTTGATATGCACTGTGAACCAACGGATAGTAGGTTCGACCTTGAATTGAACGCCGTTGTGGTTGCATATTTGGCGTATTGTACTTAATCCAGATCCCCAACATACGCTGGTGTAAACTGGATAGCAACAATAGTCGGAAATAAAGCTGCGACCACTTAGCACTCTGTCCAGTGGGTTGGAATATATCACATGTATGAGTTCATTCTAAATTACTGGAAATAAGCGCTGGCCATGTGAGTGTTAACGTAATAGATTGGTACAATATGAAAATGCTAGCTGCACACATTGAAAACATTACGTATTTCGCTATAGGGTACAATTTTTGGTGAGCGATTTCCTGGCTAGAATGTTTGGTTTCCTGAACGAACTTACCTGTGTATTTTAAATTTGAGTGAAGTTCAACCTACTTTTACGCACGAGGTTCTTTGTTTTCCTCCAACGCCTTTATACTACATATTTTGCGACAGTTTTCGTAGCATTAACAATGATTCATCGCAGCTTGTGATAATTAAATATAAATGGATCAGGAGATTCGCTCAGGTCCAGAAGAAAAAGTTTATCAATGTAAAATTCTTCTTTGCAATATTAAATTTTCTTGGTATATCAGAATAATCAGGATTATAATCTTCTACGAAATGAGTCCTTATTACGGGATTCCCGATACACGTAACTTAGTAACCGAATCAACCGAAAAATATCTATCTACACTGGGTACGCAGTGTCCATCTTTATTCAATCCAGTATAAATTCCCTATCAAGCGATGCTACTTGAAACTTCCACTCGAGTGTTGACCTATACAAGTTTTGTTCCTGAGTGTCCTCGTGAAACTCGCTAAACCCAAGTTTCACGCCTGTTGGGTGAATGTCTGTGTTTTACATTGAATCACTTTATTCGCCTTTATTGGCCTATTGTGTACTCGCAGAAGGCTAATCTGGCCAGCCGTTAGCTCGCTTTCAATAATTCCAGACTGCATTCATTAGTTTTATCTATCCATGTAGCTGGTCACCTTACTTACCGTCACTCACTCTGGTTTTCATGAATGCTACAATTGTGGGCACCCGCCAGAATGAGAAGTTCGCATTTCCTTTTTTTCCGAGACGGGACTAAACAAAACTATGTCATATCGCATTGTCTATTTGTCGGCTGTTTTGTTACAATTTATCACATACCAAATGTGAACTTTTAACCTCTCTACTTGATAGTCTATTGTTTCTGTATGTCACGCCTGCAACAAAGCTCAAACGTGTAGCATACAAATAAGCGCGCAGTTTTGGATGGTACGATCTCATGTTGCATATATGATGACAAAATGTGTAGTCCCACTGAATAACACAATAGCGGTAATGTGTATAAGCGCACACATCAATTCGCTAAACACAATCGAAACGCAATGGTAGTGAACTAATCTACACAAAGTGCAGATCGAAGCTGTTTGTCAATAACGTATGAATATGTGTAATTTGCATCAGTATGTTGTTTCATGTCTGTTATTCATCCCTGCCTAAAAGAACAGACGAGTTTGTCTTCATCTTGTATTGAACTTTTTACATGTTGACTTGCAGCGAATTGGTCAAACTGCGATCCACTTAGTATTGTTTCAAGACTCAATCGGCAAATTTCAAGTTGTTTTAATTAGTAGACATTAATAAAGTAATGTGTTGCTCACATCCCCCGCTATTTTATGAATATGCTTTTTGGTTGAATGAGACGGTAGGAAACATCCAATGATGAGCAACATCCTGGAATTAAAAATCTCTAGATTTTGCTACAACAATAAATCTCCATAAAAGACAGCAGATTACGACAGATGAACTAGTAACATGATAAACATCGTCGAATTGTAATTTACGATATCTGTTGAATCCAGTTTGATCACCACAAAGCAATTGGTATAAAGCATTTTAGCTTTTGGCATCAAACACACCCACGTTGCAACTGCGGTTTCATTGAATCAAAGAAAAACAACCAAATATTGAAATAGACACATTGAAGCGCATTGCACATGCGTTCCAAGAAAATTTTTACATTCCCCATCCATCAGTTTAGACGATTATTTAGCGTGTATCGTTGTTGCACAGGTTGCCAGCTGGCACGCATTTTCGACTCAATTTACTCGTGCCGCTAATGTCATGGTGATCAGTATGCGGACCGCGTAAACAATCAATTTCGAAGCGTTATTTACAAGGATGTCGTGGTTGTTGTGTCTGTTGCGGAAGAATATGCGAAATGTGCTCCATGGGGTGTCGCGGCAGCCAATCCATAGATCACTCACTCACTCACCAGCTCACTCGCCTTCGTTCATGATCCAATTTCCGTAATTGTTCATCGTCTCTTTTGATTCGGTTGGAAGGAGCACAACTCACTGGCATAGTAAGCCTAAATCGAACCCCCGCTGTGCCAGACAGAGAACACAAGAGTCTTTTTTATTCAAATCATTCGCTCACTCGCCCGATCAGTTCAAATTAAGACCCGCCTCAAACACAGCTGGGTGTTTATCGGAACTATAAGCTACCGAATGGTCGTGCTTAGTTGGCAGATCGCGTTGGTTTTTTGTATAAGGTCATATTCTGTATAATGCACACAAGAAGAACAAAGGAAATATATAATAGTGAAAACGCAAGTGCGTTTTTTCAGGAACGGTAACAATGGTCACTAGGAGAGCTTCAGCAAAAAGTTAATTGAATCAATGTGATATGAAAATAACGCTAACATTCACAGCTTGGAAAGGCAGATTGAATCAAATCCCTTGAAAATGTGATAACGATGTTTTTCAATAACACTTTAAAGTCTGTTGCTTAGACGTACTACCCATTACAACAGACTTGTTGCTCAACATTCTAAACAAAATATACGTAATCGGTGAAAAACTGCGAAACTTAAATAAACAGACACTTTCGTTGCAATATGAAAAAGAATATTTTAATTGGTGAATTCATTTTAATCAAAAAAATCATCTGTTATCATTGTACATGCACGTGAAATCAAGTGATGCATGCATAATCGGAACAATATGTCTACGGAACAGGTCAGCTACAACACAGCGACACGCGTGGGAAGGCATATGAGTTATCTACAAATCGGTATTTCAAAGAATCAAAAGCTCTCTTCTATTGCTATGCCAGTGATTTCAATGAAATCACACAGAACTACTTGCAATGTGAGTGATGTTGCTTGATTGCATTTTCTTTACTTCTCCGTCATTTTCTTCCTCAAGTGTTTCGTTACCCGGTGACTGATTATAGTCCATGGATTGCAGACTGTTTTCTAGCGGATTGGACAAATCCCGATTATTGGCTGCAATACGTTGCCGGTCAAACCAGTTTTCTGCGGCGTCTTTTGCAATGAACGTGTTTTCTGTGGTGATCAAAGAATTAATGACCTTAGAACGCAATGCTGAAGCGTACCACTTAAACATTTGTTGCCACAGCTCTATACCATTTGCCGGATTACTGATTTCATCTTTATTTGAACAAGTAGCGGAGTAATTTTCTGGTGTATTTTCTAGCGGTCTTTCGTACTCGCCGTTGCTGTGCGTTGCTGTGTCACCAACGTTGTCTTCGACCACCAAGTTACTGATTCCAAATGAAAGCTTTGGTTTTTTCACCATAGGCTGCGTTTCAGGTATACAATTGGTTGGTGCTTTGTCGTCTTCCATTCCATTTTGTTGTTCGAACAGATTTTTGAATGTTTCGGAGGCATACCGTATGTCATTTGATCGAGCATGATCAAGCTGAAGACAATTTGAGATAGAAACGTTTGAGGGACCTTCTCCGTTATGTTTACACCCAGATAGGCGTCTTGGATATGACGTTGAAGGTGTTGGAACACTATGTTTGTGACCAGCCATACTTGGCAGTTCTACATTTTCTGGTCGTGATTGTGTGAAAGGGTTTGTACCGAGATACCGTTCGTTAGTATATTTATCACATATTTTGGAACACGTTTGCCTGTCCGTGATGAATGATTGATTCATATATTTTCTAAATTCGTTTTCAAACGAAACTTCGTTGAACGTTGCCTTGGTTTCTTCACTGGGGCTGATTTTATCCGGCTCCTGCCACTCCTCGCTGTGATCGGAGTTTGTGAGTCTTTCTCGCTCCGTCTTTAATTCCCTGTTTTGGGGAACGAGATAGTGCTGGTTCACTTCAAATATAGTAGAACTGCTGCCAGGCAGATTTGGTGGACAGTTGGGTGGAGTGTCCATCTGTTCCATTCTATCCACGCTATCGAAGACGTCGCCGTCACTGTCTGAGATATCAAGATGTCTGCGCGGAAATAAGTGATAATAAAAATTAACGTTCATTCAAATAGAAGAGTTATGTAGTCAAACCTACATTGGATGAAGATTATTTGACTATAAACAAAGTTATAGTCTGAAGTCAGTTTAGGTTTTCACAAAGTATCTTGTGGTCTAACAATAGAATCAGGCTGAACTGGAATGTGTTTCGAAGGTTGCAAAACAGAATGTTAGAATCCGCTGTTGAGTGACGTTAGTCACTTCCAACAATGGTATCCACAGGCAAAGGGTCTAGGCGTAAATCTTAATCATAAGTCAGTAAAGGCTTATAAACTACTGAATTGGTGCGGACGCTCATATCACACGCTCGTTGATGATTCTGTGCTGTTCTAATCATTCTCGTATAGATCAGTTTCTACGTGTCAGATGTGATCTTACTGCAGCCACTTGATAACTGAGTTAACGAACAGAAAATCGGTGAAATGTGAGTGATAACGATAACAGGAAATCGATAAATCAATATGGCGTAATCGGCAATCGAAACGAAACGATAATGTCTAAGTTAACAAAACAAAATGATACAAAATACAAGACTGTACAAATTACTATAGCCTGAACAGTCCAAAACCGGTAATGTGTTAACAACTTAAGTGATGTGAGTAGATGGTTTATCTGTCACAATGAACTATCCGACTAAATTGATGACTTTATTACTTGAGCATATTGTTGTATATAAAAGGAACCTTTGGTTTGGTGAGCCACTTGTACAATCGTTCATGATTTGCATGGTTTTCAAAAGACTTCTTCGGGTTATCCTTCTTGAGAATGATTAATACAATTTCTAAATAAATCAGATATTCTCATGTTTCGTGAGTACTTACAGCTAAGACATTGGTAACTAATCTTTGCGCGCACTTATCATGATAATTAGGATCTATGTACCGGAAATAAGAAGTTGAAATTTGGAATGAATTAACTATGAAGTTATTGCTGGTAGCACACTATATCATGAAGAATAAAATCAGATTATATTCTATGGTAAATATGTAGATATGGCTATACTATGAATAGGAAATTTGTGTGTTTTTGGCTCAATACACGAGGATCTATCCATTATTATTTATTCACCTATGATAATTGTTTGTAATTGAAGTCTTCTCATGGGAGTTTTAGGATTGAAACTGTTCGTCATTAAATAGGTATTTCTGAACCGAGTTTTCAAGCAGCCAGTCCAACTGAGTTCATATACCAGCTCTCAAAGCATAGGGATCTTATGGGTTCGACTTTTGTGAATTCGCACTGGATACCGGTTGGTAAGGCCGGGTCTATGAATGAGCGATGAATTGATTAGATAGTGCATGCACTGTTCCATATACTTACTTGTTATTGCGTTTTTTCCGCGCTGTTTCTCTATTTAATTACCGATTCCCCGTTAGGTGGCTGTATTTGCTTTGATATGTGGGGGGGGGGGGGGTTGCTACCTCCGTATATGTTCCAGACACACGCAAATTCTCTATTCGCTGGTTCCCTTTTCTCCCTACTATCTATCTACTATCATATCTATCTATCTATCTATCTATGCTATCTATCTATCTATCTATCTAGCCTTCCTATCTATTCTATCATCTATCTATCTACTATCTATCTAGTCTATCTATCTATCTACGCTCTATCTCTATCTATCTATCTATTCCTTATCTATCTTGTCTACTTCCTTATCTTCTATCTATCTATCTATCTATCTATGCTATCTTCTACTACTATCTTATCTATCTATCTATCTATCTATCTATCTATCTATCTATCTATCTATCTATCTATCTATCTATCTATCTATCTATCTATCTATCTATCTATCTATCTATATGGTGTGAATATATAATATGTTTGTAGTATGAACCCCGAATGCTTCGATCGAAAGGCCACAATTGCCACGATGTCGCTACAGTAACCGACAATCAGAATGGCTAAATCAACGATTCCCTACCAATGATGGTTCAATGGGTCTTGGTCTTCATGCAGAACGATTAGTTTCGTTGAAACTTGATTCTGTTGTTTGACGGTAAATGAATTTCAATATGAATCACCTACTAGATTCACACAGACAAAAGTTGGTTATTGATTGACCTGGTTGATTTGTATTGAGCTTACGAATGAATCATTCAAAGTTTGGTTACAAGAATCTTACTTAACAAAGGCTTCCAGCTAAAAGTTTACTTGCCATGTTGACATTATTCGATGAATCGCCACGCTTAGTCCTGTTGCCTTCGGTTAATGAATTTCAACAGAACGAAATCAGTGTGAGGGATGAAGTCAGCGATATCTCCTCGTGAACTGCTTGTAGACATTCGCAGTTAGACTTCGCTTTGTTTGCATGCTGCGGTGCTCTAGTTCATATGACATCCTCTATTCAACACTCGTCGTAAATGGAGAACTATTACTAATGGTCAAGTAGTTCAACGAGCTCAACTATGACGCTTATATGAGATGCGTTAACAACAAGAGCTGCTAAAATCGCAGCAATAATTTCGCCTTTGCAAGAAAAGCGTCATAGCACGGGTAAGTAATGCTCTGAGCTTAGGTAAAATACTATCACATTGTACAATGTGCATAAAAGCGAATAAATATTAATAGAGAATATTCGATTGGGGTATGTTTGGGACCGATCATGTATTCATAATGCAAAGAAATATGAGTGCAATCGGTTAGAGCAGTTTTTTGGGTAACGTTTCACATCTGACACCGAAGCTTCGTCAGACCAAGGGTTATAGTTAGGACAGGGAACATGATTATGTGCTCAAACTGATTGCTCTAACCGATTGCACTCAGATAGAGAATATTATTCTGTGTTGCAACGGAATGGAAAATCTTCATTCCTCAAAAAAATATTTCAACTACAGCTTAAACTTGATTGCTAAGAACGGTAATTTTTGCTTATTTTCATATTCTGATTGAAAATAGGAGAAATCTATAATTTCTTCATCAGATAACTTCAGCGGTATGAGCACTTGAATTTTACTTATTTGAGCGTCACAACGAAAACCACAAAAATGATCACTAGGCCTTGGTAACCGTGGAGATGTTCCTATCATGTTTAACAGATCACGGTTGCCAAAAGCAGTAGCACCAATTCGCTGTGTGAAGTCATTAATTTCGCTACGTGCTTGTAAAATAATGTTAGCCTGGAATAACATTTTCATTGGAACGTCCGGCAGGTGGTGATTTGGGAAATCCAAGCTGGTAAATTGATATGTCTAGCTAATGAGAAACGAAGCATAAACTGAACTCGATTCTGAAGCTATTATCAAAGGGTCAGTCCATCTAGCGCATCTATGGATGTTTAAATGGCAAGCGTGTTAACACACACAAAATATCATCCCGAAAATCCCAACTCACTGATTTTTAGCGGCAGCGGCTCTGTCTCGCTGGCGCCTGTTTTTGAACCAATTTCCGACTTGGGTAGGAGTTAATCCGGTCGCGTTCGCCAATTCGCGTTTCTTCGCTGGGCTCGGATACGGATCTTGAAGGTACCGTTCACGCAACAATCCACGTGTACGCTCTTTGAAACAATGTGTTTTCTGTTCCCCGTCCCATATGGTTCTGGGCATGGGGAACTTCTTGCGGACACGATATTTGTCGACCGGGCCCAAAGGTCGACCACGCAATTTTTCCGCCTCTTGATAGTGTGCTTCCAGCCACAGTGCTTGCAATTTGCCATGGGATTGTTTGGAGAATGCGTGTCGCTCCAGAATGGCATACAATTCTCTGAAATTGCCGGAATGAAAGGCCACTAATGCTCTGGATCTGAGTATGATCTCATTTCGGTTAAGCGTTTCCCATAAATTCGTATTGAGTGGCAGGGACCATAGGAATCTACTTAAGTGCTCAGCATCTCCTGCCTCCTCAAATGTTTGACACACTCGGATAATTTCCTGTGGCGACAATGTGGGGATATTACAAGAGCGACTCTTGTGTGAATTTTGAGCGGCGTCTCTGTAATATAGCTCCGAATTTTTAACGCTGGTTGATTTCTCCGTATTCCCAATGTTATTTGTTATTCCACCAGAGCCGTTCTCCCAGAGACCAGCATAGTTGCCATTAAACGAGTTCAAACCTCCACAAATCTTAGCAAATAGCTCGGCTTTGTCGTGGTCGTTATCTTGCATACCACGGGAAGACAAATTGGCTTCCCTGGGGTCAAATGTTTCGCATTGAGGTCGGGATCCGTTATGTGCAATGTTTTTGTTCTGTAGTGTTCCACAAACTGGTTGGTAATGCATCATGGCTGCTAGAATTTTCTGTGACATCAGAATCCAGTTCCTTGGATCGTGGTGATCTTGTGCTCTTGTGGTTAAGTCGTGAGGTGTTGGTCCTGGAAAACAACCCCCGTTGTGCATATCTGGTGATGAAATCAAATTATGATAATCCTTAATTCCCAATGCAGTTGGAACGTTGGCTAGCGGGAGATTATTGGGAATCAAGTGTTTCAAACTCTGTGAAAGAAGTCGTACGATTTCTGCCTGCTTCACATTGTTTTTCTCGTGTTCCGACTGTTTTTGTTGTTCGAAACTTATAGGAAAATGTTTCGAGTCCATCGTGGTTTCGTTTGGTAGAGTGGTAATTTACACGCATAAACAGATTGTCGCCATGTATTCGCGTTACAGTGACATTATAATGCTGATACGTGTGACGACACCTCTCAATATCGCTGCTTCAATTTGATTGGTCCTTTAATTTTAGTTTGCTCTTGACTTTAAGCACATATGACCATACCGATGGCGTGCTATTCCACACCAGCTTTTAATTTCGCTATCATCACGACAGGGGGCGGATTTACAAATCGGGGACACCGATACTTTACCAGACAACACACACACATGAGATGTATGCGTGAAAATACACGCACGCACGCACGTATGCGCAACGTTGTGTGATGTGTGCATGCCAGGTTTGGTTAAGCTGAACGATATCGGTGTAATGATAATGATTGGTTATTGTAAGCGTGGACCAATCAAATGTGAGTCCAAATGTGTTCAAAAGGGGCAGTACTGTGTAGCGCGCATGCTTGCGGCGGTAAGATCAACACGGATACACATTCGTAGCAGCATCACCTCTTTCATTTATCTGATTTTACAAACAGAAAAAATAATTGAAAATCAATTCGCATAGACACTACACAAAATCGTTCAGCAAATATTTTTTCTGGATGCGCCACACAAAAAAATTCTGAAAATTAATACCTGCATTAATTTAAACCAATTTTTAAAAATTGGGTGTTAATGTAAAATAGCTTCAAACCCAATAACTGGATCTGTTTTAGATTGAAAGGCGGAAAGTTCAATTGTTTACATTTAATCTTTCGCAAGCCTGCTTCACCACAAATCCGAAAGTGTCAAGAATTTAGATTTTACTTTTGATGTCATCTTTCTACGTTACTAAAAAGATCTTACAAACATTTGGATCATTTGCTGAATCCTAAACAAATGTTAGCAGTGAGATCGCTTCGACTAATGTGTGTGTTATTTATGCATCGCCAAAATTTAGTTTAGTTTCAAACTTTTGATAAAAATACTAAATTGATCGTACAATACGGGAAGAGAAATTAGGTTTTTGCATCAATCTTATCCAACGTTCTATGTGAGGTTTTAACATGACACTGCTCGCTACCGCTCCACTCTGTTGAACGAAAGAACAACAGAACTTGAAAATTTGTACCCTAACTTTAAAGCAAATTGTTTACAGCCTTGTATATAACATAAAATTGCAGAATTCTGCTACAAATTTTAACAGAGAGATTAAAGAGTTTTCTACATTGAGTGGATCTTTTATCATTCATCCGTGTGTTCATTTAACTTCAGACAGATGAACTGTCGACTTGAAATTTTAGATGTCAATTCATGTTAAGATAGGAACAATTTCAAATTAACCATCACCAATATAGTCGCTAGCTCAGATAAATGGTTTCTGTTTGCTACCTTACACTGATGTTTATCCATCTTAATCGCATTGTGATTCTGCAGTACAGAACGCTTTGAACGAATCTACACTCCCTTTATGAAGCACCAGTCTTTCCCACACACTTCACGATGATATACAGTCTTCAGTTGATCAGCACCGTTTATTGAGCATTAGAATCGACTCACTTTACACCAATCCCGACCGCGCATGATCTAAAGCTAGTCATTCTCGCGACAAATGAACTTCTTTCTGTCACAGGACAATAGCTTATTTTGCTTCGACTCAGCGGATCGGATGTTCGACGTTAAATCGACTGACAGGCTAAAGTTCAACCGATGTTGCATATTTTGAAAATTGGGTTTAACGTGAATCATCACCACACTCAGGTGTAAAAGGTTAAGGTGAAAACTATAACAGCCGAACACCCTCTCCAGAGTATGCATATATCACATGTACAACTTCGTGCGAAACAAATTAAAGATACGCAACGAACTTCAGCGGCTTTACCGGCTTACTGGATGGTCTGGCCACAATCGTATGTATTGCAGTCGAAGTTGCGTGTACATGCCTGGAGTTTAATGAGCGATTTTCCTTTCATTAGTTTTATCTCAAATTTATGTTCAAGAAATAACAGTGCTCCGTAAACGGAAAGTGTCCAGCTTTCATTGTTGCCTCGCGTTGATGTTTCAAGTTTTTATACCAGACCGTCCGTCTTTTATTCTTACTGGCTTTATTTCAATTTGTTAGACCTCAAATTAAGTTTCCGATGTAAACGATGTGAATTTTACGAAGGGGCAGAATGATATGTGCTCTAACAATCCGTTCACTGGTTCAAACTGGCCGGACATATACGTATTTGATACCTCGTCGATAGGTATGTGTTTCTGAAGAGCCCATGTTGCAATAGACGGAACACTTTACGCCTGATTGAAAGTAAGTGATGCGTTACAGCAGTCTAGTCTAACAGTCTATAATTTTAAGAATTTTGAGCAAATGTCAACGCTAAACGATCCTACACAAATATCTGAAGATGTCAATAGTATGAGATTATGACTGGTCGTTAATCCTTCGTTAAGGCTATATTATTATTTTGGGTATCCTAGATGTTTAAAATACTGCGAATGTAACAATAGCTCTGTTTAACGCTTTTAAAAGCTCTGCTCGTACTGAGTAACTAGCAGTCCAGTGGGTGGAGCATTTTCAACGGATACCATAAAGATGCCTCATTTTAAATCTTCAATCTATTAGCCAATCAAATAGAGCATTTTCAAGATGGAAGAATTCACTGGGATCGAATAGATTCGAGTGTGTATACGACATACAAATAAAACTCAATACATGTCCACAATGTAAATATTTCATATAATATAATAAAAATCTTAACTACATTTCAGAGTCTCAAGTTTCTTCTGTTTTGCATTGGCGGAAGCAGGTATGGCCTTCACTATCCTACGAGGTAACCGGGCATTGACCACTGGACAACATATTCAACCACAAGGAAGAACAAGATGAATGAATGAATGAATAATGAAGGAGTTTAGTTCATAAAGATTCAAAATTTAAGCCTAGGATAAATGCTCAGTTATTAAATACATATCACCATAAATTTCCAAAAGTGTATGATACATATCATAAAAATGACCTTAAATCATCAACAGCAAGCTTATTTTAACAGACCTAACTTGTTGCTGTGTTGCTCACATCCCCCGCACTAACACATCACTACCGGTTTCTGGCTATTTGCCGTCATCAGGTGGAGACAGTAGGATTAAGTTCAGTGAGCCTTGAAACAGTGGATAAATGGTAAACAAGGTTATACTTGAATGCCATTGTTGCATAGGGTTTGTACAAGGAACCACGATGTTCAAACACAGAATCACAAACTGATTCGTGGTCAAGCACTCAAGGCGCTTATGGATGACCAAAGTGATGTGTTGCTCACATTCCCCAAAATTACACACCACTACCGGTTTCTGGCTATTTGCCATCATCATGTGGAGTCAGTAATATTAGGTTCTGTGAGCCTTGAAACAGTGGATAAGTGGTAAACAAAGTTATACAGCCAGAGACCGGTAGTGGTGTGTAAGTGCGGGGGATGTGAGCAACACATTACCTCGGTCATCCATAAGCGCATTGAGTGGTTGACCAGAAATCACTATGTGATTCTGTGTTTGAACACCGTGGTTCGTTGTACGAACCCTATGTAATAGTGGCATTGAAGTATAACATTATCTTGTTGCTATTAAAATCAAGGACATTGGATATGCAGACGTTCTGGTTGGCAACCTAATGTTTCGACCAAGTATTCGATGACGATCGATATTTCTTAAGATCATGAGTGCAAGTTATTCGGACGGCTAATATTGATAAATGGATCACACGAAGGAAAGTATCGTTTTAAAACAAATTTGAAAGTGCTTGCATAAAGAATATACGAGGAATAGTTTGCTGCAACGTTTGGTTGGCACAAAATCGCTTTGAAAAAGTGCATATGGCTGCAATTGCTGCGGTAAATTACGAAAGAAAGTGAGTTGAGAATTCAGTCTAGGTTTGTGGCCAAGAGAGCGTAGAGGAAAAGCGTAGAGATTAATATTTAAAAGCTAAAAAGCTAAGATTATTATTTTAGGAAAGCTTATTTACAAATGTGATACCTGGATATTTGGCAATCTTGTATTCAGTATGGTCTTAGAAGTTATCGGGGGGCGACTACTACAAAAAGCTTTGCTACGGTCACCATACGAATTCACGAAGACAAGTTTCACACATTTTTCGGGATTTAAAGACAGATATCAGTCTTAAGTGATGTGTTGCTCACATTCCCCGAAATTACACTCCACTACCGGTTTCTGGCTGTTGGCCGTCATCAGGTGGAGACAGTAAGATTAGGTTCAGTGAGCCTTGATATCAGTCCTGTTACAAGGCTGGGTTTTAATCTATTACAGCTGAGAGCGGATTTTAATAATCGTTTCTAGGTGTGGAACGTCCACTAGGTACGTCATCAGCGTATTTAAGACTGGACGTTGATGTCAAAGAGCTGACAGGTGCATTCGGAAAGAATTCAAGGGCTCCTGAATTTCCACGCGATACGTTGAACACATTTTCATCACACGAATTATTCGCCAAGCAAAAGTGTTCACCGCTTGATGCAACCACTGGCTGAATATAAATTCATACACAGCGGAAAATATATAGTTATTCTGCCAAGAACTATAGAGGGTTTGTTGTGTGAATCAAAACACATTCGGATGGGCTTTCTGTTTGAGTGGAACAACGTTATGACGATTTCAACCGAGATTTGCGTAGAGACTCATAAAGCTTTCCATAGTTTGCACGACAACAAGAGACAAGGCCAGCAACTTGATTCTCCCCGTAGAGTATATAGTGGATTTATAATCAGTTAGAGGCGTAAATTTGGCCTCAACTGTGGACGCTTATTAAATGCGCTAGCCATGTTCCAATAGATAAATGCGCAACTCGGAAATGAGTATCGGTAATGTAGAGGCTTAGTATCCAAGTTCAAAGTGTAAACGTGGAAATCAATAATTTGTCTATGCACGGAAACTGAACTTTGAAGCCACTTTTGAAACAGATGAACAAAGTTGACCTGTTCCGTCACATGAGCGTAAATTGCGTAAGTGAATACATTTAAAGTACACACAGATGTCAGCATTCGCAGGCTTTTCCAACGAACACGTCTGACGATGGTTTCATGCATTGTGCTCACGTAACAGATTAGGATGTGTGCGTCAATCTCATCCCAACTTTATCTACAGCTCTTCGATTCTGCCGATGCCCGCAGATCCTGGATCCACACACGCAAACAATCATGTGATTTGCGATGGAAAAGCCGCGAATTTGAATATTTTTTTCATCACAATGTCCAACGATGCAGCCATAGGAAAATCCGCTTGAAGTATTCCAACACAACGCACAGAAATTACGTTACATTTTACAAAAGTTCAATCGGCTGTCAATTGTATGGTAACCTTTCCACATCACGAACTGAGGCCTTGTGAAAGCACGGATACGAAGACAAACGAAAAGCTTTTTTCACTCAATCACGATGTGACCTGTGAATGACAGACCGCTGTAGGCGCTAAGAGATCTACACGTTGCGTTTACTCTAGGAAAAGCATATCCCTTCCAGACAAACCAAAAATGCGTCTTAACCTTTCAATCCTCCGTATATGATATCGCGTCATTGTCATTGAGATCGTTAAAAATATGCTCCGACAATGATGTAGACGATTTCTGCAATTATCAAATATCCATATTTACATGCGTGTCCATCCCACCCCACTGTTGACATATTTTCGTATTTGATTAGCTTATCTTCTACTTTGAGCGTTAAACAACAACAGGTGTGCTTACTGTGGATGGCTCAATTCACTACCCTGTACAAATGTGATTGATTAAGATAACATCGATGCGTAAGCAATGATTGCTTAACGAAAGTCAACTATAACTATTCGCCACTCGTTGGAGAGACCACGTTCCAAGTTTGAACACACGCACGAACACACACCTTGTGTGACAATGTGATTGACAATGTGGTTAATTTGTGCCAGGAGTAGTTTACATGTTTCACTATTTGTTATCCGTTCAATGTTTGAAGGATTGTGGGACCTGCAACATACAGAAAATCGATTGTCAGTGGGTGCGTTTATTGTAGAGTTGATCAAATGATGTTTTTTTCTATCAGCATGTGACACTGAGCAGAAAAAATGAATGAATATGGACGTCACAGAAACACCGGTCAGCAGAAGATAGCGGACCAATAATGTTGTCCTCTCGCAGTACAATTGAAACGAGGATTAAACAGAGAGTGAAAGAAGTAGGTTAGCTTCATTCTCACTTAAGTTTACGAAAACGTTTGGGTAAAATTTAATCAATATATTTCCAGAACAAGAAGTGAATTACGGGAAGAGACACGCAAGTCTATCGATTCGTTCACGGATTGGAGTTTTCTACTGTACTTGGCGATGAAAATAAGTAATTGTTGAGGGCAGAACATCTCTTTCAAACGATGCTTATCAAGACAGGAAGCATTGCCAAGATAAACAGGTTAGTGATTCGACTACTGGACATTGATAGCTGTAGATCGAAGGTAGGCTTTATGGACTGCAAATAAAAGACATGGAGGCCTACGTATGAAGAACTTTTGCGTGTGATGTCCGCGGTTATTATAATGATTTCAACATTTTACCTCACTAATAAACTGGTTCCATCCTGTACACGGTTGAAGTTTTAGCAATATTATGGGGGCAAGACCCAAACGATTGGCATTGGATAGAGTCTAGAATCTCTATCGATGCCATAACGTATTGCGGGACGGATGGTTCGCTCAAGGAAACGAGGAAAAACGAATTTATTTGACCTTAATTACAGTGATTTTAAATCCAATATATCCGGTATAACATGTGTCTGGGGCCTTTTAACGATTAATATCTCTATGTCAGAAGGATTTTTTCAAAGATATTTTGAACAGTATGAAAAATTACAGTTGTAGAACGTACGCGTATGCATGATGTTACACGGATTGTAAGGGCTTTTACCGAAACTGAAACACCAGCTTGAATGCGTACTTGTAAAAGGAAAGCCCCTTACTCTATTATTGACTCGCAAAACACCGCTCCCTTAACTGTTGTTTTTCTTTCATTAGGTATGACTTAGGTGATTCGATCTTTACCACTGGATAGCCAAGGTCGGTTACTTTTTATTCACAATATCATTTTGTGATGCCGAACAAACTTGAATCTTTTAAGTCGTGAAAGTTTTGATAAGTGAGTCGTTACTTTTTCCGTCTGAAAATGGTGGACAAATGTTCTCACAATTTGATATAAAAGTAACTGATACTTCCACCTCTCAATCAATGCTGCCAGGCATAAAACCGGCTACAGTAACTACCGCAGAATAGATTTATAGGTGAAGCGAAGCTGACGATGTGATCTAGCTTGATGACGAAACGTCCTACTGGTACAATGCCAGCTCAGCGAACACACAACACACAACATACAGTTATATTTTGAAACTATACAGTGAAATGACCCCTTCACTGATAATTTTTTACAAAACTCAAGAGACAAAATGAAACTAAGCATTCCATTTTAATTAAATTGCTTTAAAATTATTAAGACGAATCGCTATCTTCCAGAACAGTGCCTGTTCCTTGCTATCATTCGTTTCCACAGTCTGTTTTCAATCAGAAATACAAACCTTGCTCAACTTCAGCTCCCACGTGACTTGCTTTGTGTTCAAACATCCATTTTGTCTAAAAATCTTTTCTGTCAAGCGAACCTGACTTAATTCAATTTGATTATTTGACATTCCTGTTTGTTTCATCTTCGCATCCTGTGTATTCGACTGCGCCCCACGCGTAGTCCAGCCATGCATTACCGTGTATCACCACCTCAGCTTTGATGTCTCACTCCAGGGAATTGAGAACCGGTGCAGCCAAAGGCTAATTTACTCGTTACGGTTACGACGAAATGCCACACTGTGTGAATGTGAAAATTTTGCAAGGTGTGTCGCAGACGTGTATCGTGTGTATACGGTCGAATTTCTCGAATATTCGAGAATTCGAACGAACAGGAACTGTCATCTGTGTAGCGGTGGATTATTGCGACGTGTAGTTCACCAAGGTGTTTAGAAATGATCATTATTTTTAAACTAAAGCGGAAATGAGTGAATTCGTCCATACACACGATCGATTAGAAATTCTCATTTTGGTGAACAAAACGCGATTCGAGCGAATCAAATATTTTTTGGTATTGTTTATCAATACATGCATGAGAGAAATGAAAAACGATACGAATGATTTGATTGTTTACTATTTGAATTCACCTGGTGAAGATAGCAAGATTTGGCTCAGTGAGCCACGAAACTGTAGATGAATGGATGATGTCTCTGTCAGTTATTCTAAATGCATGGCTATCGAAAAATGCCAGTAAATTATGATCCACTCGCTCGCATCCGATTGCAGTACACTTGGTAGCAACATAAATCAACTGAATTACGGAAGGCTAGTTCAAAAGTCAACATGTTGATTACCATGCCGCGATTAGTTGCACAACTAATCGGTTTGAGGGTGGCGAACCTTAACTGCATTTAGAACAATCTAATTTACAAGTTATATATATATTATATTATATTTGCTTATCAGTCTGTAGTGGCCCATAGTTCAGGTGATTCTTTGGCTTTATCCGTATAAAGCGGCACATTAGATAAGCGGATATGGTGGTAACAGACACAATGGTTAATTTTTCGCAAAGTCAGAGTTGACGGTATTATCTCAAATTAGCAACCACGATGGGGTGGTGGTGGTGGCTTGGCTCGTACATGCATTATCATTTTATTGCAGCGGCTTCTATTTGCAACTTACCGATTACAAAATCGCCGTTTGATATGCGTACGTTACATAACAAGTGTCGTATAAATGCATGCGCTTAGAACGCGTTTTGTATACGGCTCCTTTCGAACATGCAGAGATGTAGTTATTTCGACAATGAAACAAGATAAACTGCTTACTATTTTTGCTATCTATTTTATCACTCCGTATAATACACGGCCACAAGAGCTGGTTTGAGACAATAAACCGAGAAAAGAATAACCATTTCGCGAGATTTGATTGCAAGATAGTAGTTTGGTAAAGAAATTCAGTTCTCCGCCGGGCTGGAGGATGTTATCCGTGGTCAATTAAAATCAACTACACGAAACATAAGCTATCGGAAATTGCTAGTAAAAATCATTACAACTGAGAAAACAATAGTTTGGCCATCGATGCTAAAAGTTTCGTGATTATGCAAATGACGAATTGTTTAATTTGAAACTATAAGTTGCGGTTGTATGCCACTGTTGGATAAGGCTGGTACGACCAACTTGTTCAATCACATGCGCGCACACTCATGTAGACTGGGTTTGAACCCATGACCATGAATAAAAATGTTCATTTGCATGTGTGTGTGTGTGTGTGTGTGTGATGGAGATGCATGCAAATGAGCATTTTTTGAAGCTACAAGCGTAGTGACGAGTGTCACTCTTGGCTACTGAAGATCCACCCGAAGGTCAGCCGATAAAAATGCTCATTTACGTGTGGATCGTGGATAATGCTTTTGCGATCCTTCGGTATGCAAGCCAGAGAATGTAATTTAATTATGGAAAGAAATTTGAGTGCAATCGGTTCGAGTAATTTCTAGTAACGTTTCATTTCTGACACTGAAGCTACGTCAGACCAAGGGTGATAATCAGAACAAAGGAACATGACTAAGTAGCAGTCAATTCAAAACCTTTGTTTCTACCTTACCACAAAACAGCCTATAGTAAGCCTTGGGTGTATCAGGTCACTTGAGCATGACGAGGATCAGTGTTTGATTTGCCTAAGGTATGCACATAAATATAACACAAGTGAGCAAAAACGAGTGCACACAAATTTCTTTCCATTATGAACACAAAACTGGTCCCAAACATATTCCAATCAAGTGATTCCAGTACATCTACCCAACAATCGCACCGTTAGGAATAACAAACGAGTTGATTGGTAGTGGGTTTGAGGGCTAGGATCCAGCTTCAACTAACTGCATACTGCAAAATTCGTATTTGCATGCATCTCCATCACAAAACTCAATGAGTAGGGACAGTGCAGTCAGGAAGATTAAGGATTGAGGATTGAAGCTGATAGCTGTACAACGCTATAGAATATTTGTATAAGGAGACATTATTAATAAGGAGGTGTTCGAAAGATCGACAGATGTTGTAGTCAGAAAAAATGTCAAGTATTGTTGCGGTATGATGGACAAATATTCGTTTGGATAAATATCGTGTGAAGTTGCTTAATTGAGTTATATAAACGAGTTGTCGGATAGAATAACTACTCCCGAAAATCCTTTCACTAGATGATTGCACAACGTGTGACGGCTAGGAGATCTATACTAATTAAACAATCACAGAATAGAAGAACTGACGGCAGTTCCGGTGAGAATACGATATATCCTATACCAATGTGTGAGTGCGCGTGTTATGGTCTTGACCGGATCGGTAATTTAATGCGGCTTTCTTGATTTCCGACCGTGTTTCTTGAACTTTCCGCGGTGACGCCCGTGCTACCCGTGACGCAGTGAAATCATTCTTTCATTGTCAACCGCAAATTGGATTACATGCGTTTCCGTAAGAAACGATACACGATTTAATTTCTCCCCAACCGAAATACCTCGTAATATACCTGGTCTAGTTTAGGCGATATTCCCCAGAGGATGAATCTTTGAGTTCACTAGTTTATAAGCGAGGTTTTTTATCTAATCGAACTCGGCTGCAGGCCAGTGGAGAAATGGTAAACAACGTTTGAAATCATAAGCCAGGTTTGTCGTGCCAGACTTAGCTTACAGTGGCTTACAACGTCAAACTTTTATGAAGTCGTTTGCTAACAACACGGAACAGTAGAATCAAATAACAAATGACACTCAATTGACGAATTTCTCGCTTACAATGTGTGTTTCTTTCGCACAATTTAATTGAATTTCTCACTAGTAAGTGATAGTCTATCCGAAATTAATAAACCATTGTCCACCGATTCGGGCCGAACAATTTTCCATTTCACCGAGGTTCGCTCTGCTCGTTCGATAAGTGGTTCTCTGCACGCAATAACCTACAAGCAGACAGTGCTCATTAGGCCGGCGAGTGGACCATCAATGCTCATCACAGACCACTTGAAAACGAATACCTTGGGATCGAATAACCGTCAGGCATGCCTCACACGATAGCCCCAGTTAACCGTCCGCACGGCAAATGTCTACACTTGAGTTGTTTAATCGAGGAAATACATGGCTGATAACATTCTTCACAGAACATTCATTGCTCTGTCACGATGACGTAAACACTATCATTAATAGGGATATGGTGTGGCGAAAATGGGCATGTTAACAAAATTCATGTATGCCCTCAAATTTGAATTCTAAGGTTTTGTATCTTTTCTTCAAGTGTTTAGTTGAAGGTAAACAGGGTCCGTTGTTTTTGGGATTTCTCCAGACAAATTCGACGTAGGATGCACAGTTGCTTCGAAGTTTAACCTTGCTCCAGTTTATTCTGGTTTCATCGCATGCTTCGTTCAATTATGCATTTCGATTCCGAAGTAACGATCTCTTCCATGGCGTTCTTATCAATGTGCGGTATAAGGGAAGTATGCGAGCAGTCTTTTGCACATATATGTTCTCTATTCAGCAGCAGATATTTGCAGCTTAATATAGTAATCGATCAGAAGAGAGTGCGCTTTAGGGGCTGACAAATACTACTTATTTTCTAGGTCACCAAACATCTGTGAGATGCCCTAACACCATGTTTGATTACTTTTAAAAATTCTGTATAAATTTAGATTGGAATAAAACTTTTGACATAAACATGATTCGGATGACGTACGTAACGTTGTTGAAGTACTTAACAAAGCAGCCTTACGGTATCACTTCCATGATACGATAAAGGTTCCTTAAATAGGAAGCATTCAGCTTTGTTCACTCTGGGCTCTTTTAAAATAAACAAGTTGATATGTCAGTTTTGTGTATCATCATTTCCGTCTTAAGAGACGGCTTCCATCGGGTTTCATGATTTTTCTGCATGATATTTTGAACGAAAACCACGACAACACACTCTCACCCTGCTTCTTGATACAAACTAACGAGAAATTATCGCAATATTTCGAATACTGTACAGATTCGAAATGCTAACGTTTAACACTAATGACGACTATGACTCAGTTTTCGGGCAAAATGTCGAACATTAGTCTCAAATGACTAAGGCCTGTGGTAAACGGCCGTATCTGTTTTTAAACGTTATTATCGATTGCAACAAACCTCATATAAGCGACTTGCAAAAAAGTTAAGTTGTATCAGATAGGACACGTCACCTTCACACCCAATGTCCCATAAAGATTCATCCTCAATAGAGTGACTGTAAGATACAACGGGACGGGGAATGTAGAATTTGTGATTTCAATGTACAAATCAACCTATGCCTCGAGTATTCCTTTCAGCCATCGTTAGGATAAGTGCCAGAATCGGGTGACCACCATGGTCATTTTTTCTCGCTCACTGAAAAGCTTACGCCTATCTGTATTAAGTAGGAGGTCTAGTTCAACTTATTCGATCTTATCGATGCTTAGAAGTTTTCTTGGAACTTGCTGAGCTCAGGTGGGAACGGTTACAATTTCCAAATCGATTAATTTAACAAGGGTCATCGATGAGTTCTTCCCGGTCACGGGTTAACGTAAAACAAATATTCCGGACCGCTGCTTATTTATCCAATAATGTGGTACAAAATCACGAAAACAAGCTTAAATACCCATGTCATTTTTCCAACCCCCTAGTGATATTCTCGAGTTCACAGTGAGAAATTACCAACTCATTTGGTAAGCGGTTATTGTGAGCCCTAACCAGAAACCATACCCCACCTAGGCGTCATGACAACAACCACAATCGCTCGTAAACGATAAACAGGAAATCCTCGAATATTTGCGTTTGAATTTAAGTGGTTGTCACCCCGCTTAGTCCTACCGTCAGCGTAATATGAGTAGTGGTGATCTTTTCGGCGAAGATTTGAGGTATCGAATTTCTTCCATCGGACGGATGCAAATATCGTGTTGTTCACACCGCGATCAATCGGAGTCTGGTAACCAAAGCAATGGGAAATGAATTTGGCGTTTGGCAAATTGCTTCCATGGCGTATGAGAATAAATACTGCGACAGTGTACGTTCATTATGGAGTGTACTTAGATTGGGCTGGACAGGTCAAGGTGGCGCAAATATTGATCCGTTGCAGCAGCTTAAGCAAAAACACGGACTTTTCATCTAGCTGTTAACCTTATTTATGAAAGAAAGCGGATCCCTTCAACAATCAGATTCATTTTATTTTGACGTAATCAGTCTGTCTAGATATAGTACTCTCAACTCGACAAATGGAAGGAGATAAATTTTAACTTACGATAAACAGCAACCCGTTTCGTGCAGTTAAATGAATAGTTTGTATCAACAACTGAACAACACACTAATCTCTTACAACGTAATCCGAAGTGGACAAAAATGTGACAAATTACCAATATATTGTGGTGCTCACATCCACTTCACTTATATACCTATTTAGTGATCATTGAAACAATGGTAAAGTGGTAAAAGACGTTATACTTTTATGTCACCGTTGAATAAGGATCTTACAAAGAACCACGATGTTCAAATGCGGAATCACAAAGTGATTACTGGCGCTTATTGCCGATCAATATATTTTTGTACTCACGCCCCCTACATTTACACAACAAGGAAAGTGAACACTATAATATATTGGTCGTTAATAACCAGAAATCACTTTGTGATTCTGTGTTTGAGCATCGTGGTTTTTTATACGAAGCCTATGTAACAGTGGCATTCAAGTATATCTTTGTTTACCACTTATCCACTGTTTCAAGACTCACTGAAACTGATCTTACTGTCTCCACCTGACGACGGCAAACAGCCAGAAACCGGTAGTGGAGTGTAAGGGATGGGAATGTGAGCAACACTTTACTTTGGTCATCCATATGCGCCTTGTGTGCTTGACCAAGAATCACTTTGTGATTCTGTGTCTGAACATCGTGGTTCGTTGTACGAACCCTATATAACAGTTGGCATACAAGCATAACCTTGTTTACCTTTAATTCAGTGTTTCAAGGCTCACTGAACCTGGTCTTACTGTCTCCACCTGACGACGGCAAACAGCCAGAAACCGGTAGTGG
>JACCGJ010008945.1:0-32675 GCA_013407085.1 Atriophallophorus winterbourni
TAATAGTTTACAGTTTACATAAAACCTCTTTTCCCTCTTTCAGCTTGCCATTGGTGCTTTTGTACTTCAGCAATAAACTTTCAGTCGAATCACTCGTGCTTCCGTCTGAACCAGTCTGTTTTGCGAATCTAGAGTTTTCCCGTGACTGTGAAACATAACAATTTGGCGACGGGGTATTACTGAATCCACATACAATGTCTATACCATTAGAAGATGTATCAAAGCTTTTTCGCGATCAACAGGCGCTGTTTGAACAAAGTCAAATGCGCATGATCGAATTACACACACAACGTCTAAGCTCTATAGCAACGGTTGGATCGTCTCATGTGCAGTCTGAAACAATAGATTCTGTATCTGCTACCATCACTGAGTTTCATTACGAACCTTCATCGGGACAAACATTCGATGCCTGGTACAAGCGCTGGGAGGACACCTTTCAGCATGAGCTCAGCAGCAAGGATCCAGTCTGGAAACCACGTTTACTGGTTAGGAAGCTTAGCACGGTTGAACATGAACGTTTTACCAATTTTATCTTGCCGAAACAACCCAAAGATCTCACCTTTGAGGAAACGGTAGCTCAGCTCCGTGAAATATTCGCCGACCAAGCTTCATTGTTCAATCTTCGATACAACTGTCTGAAGTTATCACAGACAGCTACCGACGACTATGTCACATTTGCAGGAATCGTCAACCGAGAGTGCGAAAGGTTCCAGTTGAAATCACTGACCGAAGATCAGTTCAAATGCCTCATATTTGTTGCTGGTCTCTCCTCTCAGAATGATTCAGACATCCGTATGCGGTTGCTGTCCAAATTGGACCAAAATCCTAATATGACTGTTCAAGATCTAACCGTCGAATGTCAACGTCTGCTAAATCTTAAGCACGATACTGCGATGGTGCAGAAATCAGCTCAGCCATCAACTTTGGTCCAGAAGGTGAAACAAACCTCATTCTCACATCCAAAAAAAGCCCCCAACACCATGTTGGTCGTGTGGTGAATGGCATTTCAAACGGTTTTGTTCATTTAAAAAGCACCAATGCCAGACATGCAATCGCAGAGGTCACAAGGAAGGATTCTGTCCTCCGAACAGTAATGATGATAAGAAGATTCGTCATCCGCGAAAACGGATTTTACAAAAGTCTACATTTTCCAAGCGTCCTCAGTCTAACTCAGTGTACGCTACTTTTAAAGTTGATTTCGAATCTCGCCGACGATTCATCACTGTATGTATAAATCAGACGCCAGTACGCCTGCAGTTGGATACTGCCTCTGACATAACTATAATCTCACGTGCTACTTGGGATCTTATCGGAAAACCTTCCGTATGCCCCAATGAACATTGTGCTCAAGATGCTTCAGGAAATCCCCTACAGATATCTGGTGAGCTAAATTGTGACGTCTCCTTCAGAGATGCAAAATTCACCGGAACTTGTTATCTGACAGAGCATGTGCAGCTAAACTTACTTGGTCTCGATTGGATGGAAAAACTAAATTTGTGGAATTTACCTCTGAATTCTGTGTGCAATAGCGTCTCTCTTGCTCATACAGCAGATTCTGAACCACATGAAGATGCGGTCATCGCTTCAATCACTCTTGAATCAGAAGTCAGCAGTGTGCTCACTACATCAATCCGTGCGCTTCCAGTCACTTCAGCCATGGTTTGTGAAGCTACTGCCCATGATCCACTACTTCAACGAGTCCTCAAACATATCCGTACCAATTGGCCGTCACAGTGCCCTGATGCCCAACTCATGCCTTTTTACCAACGCCGTTGTTCTTTGTCAGAAGTCAATGGTTGTATATTGTTTGCTCATCGCGTGGTTGTGCCCGCCCAATTGCAGCGAAAAGTTTTGGTTCAGTTTCATAACGGGCATCCAGGTATTAATCGCATGAAGGCACTAGCACGAAGTTATGTTTATTGGCCTGGATTGGATCAGCAGATTTCAGATTTAGTACGCAATTGTTCTAAGTGTCAATTGTCAGCAAAATCTCCACCCAAATCAGTTTTGGTTTCTTGGCCTCCACCTCAATCTCCCTGGTCACGTTTGCATATCGACTTTGCAGGACCAATAGATGGTCAACAGTACTTAATCCTTGTCGATGCCTACAGCAAATGGCCCGAAATATTTTCCATGGACCGTATAACATCTGAAGCCACCATCATGAAACTTCGTCATATTTTCAGTCGTTTCGGCGTTCCAGACATTTTGGTGTCAGATAACGGTACTGCTTTTACCTCCGCAATTTTTGCCGAGTTCTGTCAACTCAACAACATACAACACATCAGTTCACCGCCTTATCACCCGCAATCCAACGGGCAGGCAGAACGTTTTGTTGACACATTCAAGCGAGCCATCTCTAAACTCAGGGGAGAGGAGACCATACCAGAAATCATAGAAACATTCCTGATTCACTATAGAGCAACTCCAAACCCAAACGTTCCGAATAACTGTTCTCCAGCGGAAGCTTTAATGAACAGAAAGTTACGTTTGCCAATTGATGCAATATACCCGGTTGCACCAAAAGCTATCACTAGGAACACTGCGATGCAAGAACGATTCAATCGTCGTCACAATGCAAAAAAGCGAGTGTTTGCACCTGGTCAGGTCGTACTTGCGAAGGATTATCGTGGAGGTGTTGAGAAATGGACACAAGGTCGTATTCTACGCCGTTCCGGTAATGTAACTTACGACGTCGACGTTCAGTCTTCAGTCTGGGTTCGGCATGCCAATCAATTATTACCCTCAAATGTGCATACGATGAACAGTCGTAGAGACAATGTTCCACTTGACATTCTCCTCGACACATTCGAACTACGTCCGTCTACAAATGTTGCCGCCTCTCCGGAAACTCCTGATTTACGAAATCTTTGTACTCCACGAAGATGGACTGATCGTGTCCGGCATCCCGTTGCTCACATGCAAATCGACCCAAGGCAACGTTCATACAAGGCAAGAACTCAAAGGGGAGGTGTTAGGAGGATAACCTCCGAATGTTCATTATGTAATAGTTTACAGTTTACATAAAACCTCTTTTCCCTCTTTCAGCTTGCCATTGGTGCTTTTGTACTTCAGCAATAAACTTTCAGTCGAATCACTCGTGCTTCCGTCTGAACCAGTCTGTTTGCGAATCTAGAGTTTTCCCGTGACTGTGAAACATAACAAGCTTACTTCGAATATTTTGCCTGCTTCGAATGCCTCCAGAGCGTTCTTCCGCCCACGCGTACCATTCAAATTAGCTGCGTTTAATGTACGGACTTTAGATAGCATCGGACAGCAGGCAGCCTTGGCTCGCACGCTTGATAGCCTCGACGTCGATGTGTGCTGTTTGTCGGAAACACGCATGCATAACTCTAGCTCAGTTACACGATTGTCTAACCCTTCTAACTTACGTAAGTCACACTATCTACGTTTGTCCACTGATGACGATGCCATGGTATCTGGTCAAGCTGGTGTCGGAATCGTCTTGAGTGAGCGAGCTGAGGTCGCACTGTTAGACTGGATCCCAGTGGACAGTCGCCTTTGTGCAGTAAGACTACAGGGTTCGTGCAAAAAAGGCCGATTTCGCAACCAATCCCGCGACCAGTTTGTGGTTGCTGCCTATGCACCGACTAATTGTAGCTCTGAACGTGACAAGGATGAGTTTTATGGAAGATTACAAGAACTCATTAGACTTGCATCGAGGAGTGACATCGTTGTCCTAGCTGGAGACATGAATGCACGTGTTGGCCGTCTATCCTTAAACGAGCATTTCGTGGGTGGACGATTTGGTCTCGATTGTCATCGTGATGACAACGGCGAAAGATCGCTTAACTTGTGCTCAGAGCACAGACTGTACCTTGCCAGCACTAACTTACGCCATTCGAAGCGCCACTGCTCCACTTGGAGATCTCCATCGGCGGCCTTGTTCACGCAAATTGACCATATTGCTATCAGCTACTCCTGGCGAGGAAGTGTGCAAGATTGCCGCTCCTACTGGGGCACCTGTCTAGAGTCGATCATGCGTTAGTCTGTGCTAAGCTCTCGATGCGTTTTGGTGGGACACGTAGAAATGTTGCAAGGCAGTTGAATGTTGCTAGGCTTAACGATCTCCCGGTTCTCCGAGGGTTTCAGGCCAATTTGAGTCTGCATCTGTCTACAGTTTCCCAAAATAGTATCGATGACCAATGGAGTGGGATTCAAACCTCCTTGGAAACAGCCGCGTTGGATAGTTGTGGGTTGACATCCCGTGTAGCTCGGCACTGGGTTTCTGCGAATTCTCTCCAATTAATGGACCAACGTCGGTTGCTTTCTGCTGATAGCATACATGATGCGTCACGAAGGCTTATTAAACGTAAACTGGTTGCCAGTTTGAGAACCGACAGGGAAAGTTGGTGGCGTTCTAAGGCTACGGAAATGGAATCTGCGGCAGCTGTAGGCAATTTCAGAAAATTGTTCCAACTCATCAGAACAACTGGAAGCGGGCGACCAAGCATCAGTGAGTTGATACGTGAAGCAGATGGTTTGCCAGTTTTTAACATGCACAGACGCATGGAGCGATGGGCAGAACATTTTGAAGCACAGTTTAACTGGCCTTCTGCACCCACTGATTTCGAGAATACGGAACACTGTACCCCATGGTCGATTTCTCTTGAGGCTCCGACTCAATCAGAGATTTACAGTGTAGTCCGGAGCCTTACGCGCCATCGGGCATCAGGTGCTGATGCTTTGCCTCCGTCATTGTTCAAAGATGGCGGTTTCGCTTTAGTTCGCGAACTTCAAGCGCTGTTCGCCAACATATGGGCTGATGAACGCGTTCCGATCCCTTGGAGAGAATCAGTAATTGCTCCGATTTTCAAAAAGGGACGGCGCGATTCCTGTGAAAATCATCGGGGTATCAGTCTCATTTCAGTAGCTCCTAAAACACTGGCGTCCATTCTGCTTCACCGATTGAGTACCAAACGGGAAGAGCAAATCCGTGAGGAGCAAACTGGGTTTCGTGCCGGCCGAGGGTGCATAGATCAAATTTTCACACTCCGTCAGTTACTGGAGCAACGCCACACTTTTCGTAAACCAACGATCGTGGTATTCCTTGACATCCGAGCGGCATTCGATTCAATCGATCGTGAAAGTCTTTGGAACTGTCTACTGAGACATGGAGTGCCCGAGCAGTATGTTTGGATCTTGAAAGCATTATATTACCAAACTTCGGGCAGGGTTCGAGCGTACGGACAATTGTCGTCCTCGTTCAATATCTCCAGCGGGGTGCGGCAGGGCTGCCCTATCTCGCCGTTCCTTTTTAACTTCGCGATCGACGATGTCCTGAGAAAAGCGTTAGCTGGACTGGTGGGCACAGGTGTTGAACTTCTGCCGGGTGAGCGAGCGACCGATCTAGAGTATGCCGATGACATCGCACTTCTGGGAGACGACCCTCATATAATGCAACAAGCCCTGGACCGCCTGGCACTTGAAGCTTCAAGGTATGGCATGTGCTTTGCGCCTAACAAGTGTAAACACTTACCCAGGATTGGAGCGGCTCTCTTCCAAACCTAACTGTGTGCGATGTCAATCTTGAATTGGTCGACATCTTTGTTTACCTTGGCAGTTGTATCTCCGCTGGAGGTTGTGTCGAGGACGAGATCTCACATCGTGTTCGCAAAGCGGGTGCAGCGTTTGCTAACCTTCGCCACCTGTGGCGTCGACGCGATGTTTCACTCCATACTAAAGGCCGTGTACAACGCAGTGGTGCGTGCTACACTCCTTTATGGCTGCGAAACCTGGTCTATCCGAGCGGAAGATGTCCGTCGGCTTTCTGTTTTTGATACCCGTTGCCTGCGTAGAATTGCTCGCATTCGGTGGCAGCATCGTGTTACAAATATAGATGCCTGCAAGCGGGTGTTAGGACCAGGTGGCCGCGGACTGAGAGAAATGCTGATGCTTGCTCGCTTGCGATGGTTGGGACATGTATTAAGAATGCCTACTCACCGTTTACCGTACCGCGCCTTATTCGCAGAGCCTGACAGATGCTGGGAGAAAAGATCGGGTGGCCAGTCCATGACGTGGCGCGTTGGGATGAAGAAACTCACCGGAGCGCTAGGCTCAGTTGGGCGTATTCGTTTGCCTGGGTGGGGTCCAAAAGCTCCACCTAATAGTTGGCTGGAAACCTTACGCGATATGGCTACAAACCGAAGTCAGTGGCGCCAGTGTATTATATTATGTGTGTCATAATTTTTTATTCGGTATTATTTTACATAAAAAAAACAAAAAACAAAACAAAACAAAAAAACCCGAAAAATCGCATGCAGTGAAACTACAAAAACAAGCTGCTTTTTGTGCATTTGCTTTTGCGTATTCCGCTTGCCTGCTTTCCCTTTTCCACGCGCTTGCTTATCTGCTTTCCTGCTTTATATTGCTTGGCACTTTGTCTGGCTCCAGACTTGTGCTTCATGATGATGATGATTAATATGTTTTGAGCCTGATCGCGTAGTCCAGTGTACAGAGCAAGCTGCATCAAGAGCTACTGATCAACAGGCTTTGGTAGACGACGAGTGATAGTCAGGACAGGGAACGTGACTAAGTAGCATTCTGTTTCCCCACCTCTGACCTTGACCGATAAGCGTCGATGCAGCCAAGGGGTGTCTCAAGTCAGACAGGCCGATTCAAGTGGGTAGATTTTCGGTGTCTACACGAATTGTGATTGTAAAGTGAACACGGTCCAAGGGTGTGCTACACGGCTCGTGTAAAAGTGTTATCACTTATTAATCTTTGCTTCTACGTCCGATTCATGCTGAGCGCCGAGATTCCTTTCCCATCCAGATCGACTTTGTTCGCCATGGTCGAACCGCCTCCGCGTGTAGCGTTCTCAAAACACTTCCCCCGCGGTCTAAATCGACCCTATGTTGTAAAAGCTAATACGTAGTCAGCCAAGTCAGAATCACCAAATAACGCATTTGATATTCCCTCGCATCTCGAGCGGACCGTTTGACAACATTTCGGTGTTCTGAAGTAGAGTGCTCCGGAATTTTTTTTCCTGCCCCTCTACACGGCCAGAAAAATCAATCACAATTGACTCCTAGAAACCGCTCGCCACGATTGATAACGGCGTAGGTGCACCGGTCAAAGGATAGTTTTCCTTGTATGGACGTCTGGTTTAAAATTCTACCTATCGCGTCTGGCGTCTTCAAACCGTATCTCGTCGACTTATCACGGATTTTTGCGAAATTATAGGTGATTCCCAGAGGCGTTAATCTACACAATTTGAGTTCGCAAGCTTGTAGAGGATGAGTGATGCAGGAAGGGTTTAGCGCTAGCGTTTGTCGGCCTTTGTAACTGTACAGGTGTGATCGTGCAATAGTTCTGTATTGCGCAGTTAAAACCATTTTAAATTCACTGTGGTGCATAGGGAGACAAGCTGGATCACTACTGCCATTGTCCCTTTCTGTCTTGGCCTGGTCGATCGAACTCAATCGTGCGACCGAAGTCACACATTTCACGGAAAGGATTTTTGGCGCATTTACCAACTATGGGCTACAACCGCCTACTAATTGCACACAGATGTGTAATCGTACAGTACTTCTGTGCTGTGAGCCTAAAACCGTGCTTAATTGATTGGCCACGGGTAGTGAGCTGCATGCTGAAACACGCTGGAATCTCACTACCATCTTTATTCTTTATTTCTCATATCTGTTTAGGCCTGGGCAACCTGACAGTATCTTAGCCCATGTGCAGTCTCTGACTGTGCGGCACTTTGCCTGGATCAGGCTTATGCTTTCATAACATACCATACCAATTGCACAGTTGATACTACTACTATATATCTGAGATTAATGTATGTACCCCTCGAAATTACTGCTACCGGGTATTCTATATGCTTTCGGTCGTGCGAAATATGTCGAATGGTTTTCTTTAACCCGGCATGAGAAAAGCCAAATAGTGATAAAAGGATGAATATATACAAATAGATTACATACATTTCGACTTCAACGCCTATGATGTGATCGTCTCACCGGGCTCGGGGAACCATTGCGAATAGGCGATGGTCGTTTACGTGGAGGAGATGGTGGTTCTTGTTTAACATGTTTAACCGGGGAATGCGATCGTTTTATCGGTGGACTTCGATTTCTAGACGTCATCATGTGGTCGTTTGAGTATCGATCCGTCGAATGTCGCCTGCGACTTTCCGCAGAGTCATCACGATGGTGTCGATCCTCAGATTTGATTGTCCGCCCCCTGCGTTGCTCCAGTCGCATTTGACGCTCTTTATCTTTCTCGGCTTGCTTGCGAGCAAGCATCTCCAAATGTTTCATCGATTCCGGACCACAGCCATGCTCACGAACGTAGCTGCTCACATCATCATCATTATCCAACTTGGCTGTTTTGGCTTTCTTGTTCGACCCACCCACATCAAGTGTTCCTTCTTTGGGTACTTTGTATTGTTCCACATGATCAACGCGGATCACACGTCCAGCAACACGAATGCCGTTCAAATTATCCGTGGCTAACACAGTGCTTCGCTGATCCTCGTAACAAAGAAACGCGAAACCTTTGGAGGTACCGGTTTTTCGATCACGAACCAGGTTGATGTTGACAATCTCGCCGTATTGCGAGAAGACACAAATCAAATCTCCCTCGGTCAATTCGTAGTTCAATCCCCCGACGAAAATCCAGGCGGAATCTTTGTATTGTCTGTGCCACGAGCTTTGAGTGCCTGTGTAGCCCAGGCGAAGTTCACGTTCGTTCATGGCATTTTGATTTTTAGTGTTTGTCAGTGGATTCATTGTGAAACGTTTATTGCTGAAATGAGAATATGATATTATGAATTGATCAACTGGAAAGCGGATTAGAAGAAGAATGTGAACGTTGAAGGCCTGTTATGTGGATATTCTGGAAACAATGGCAAAGCAAGACGAGCACAGCGAATGGTGACTTGTCTACGGTGAATCGCTTGGAAAGATAATCACCGCCATCATCAAGAAGCACAGGTCTGCAGCCAGAAAAGATGCAAGCAATATATGATGTATGTATGTACTGAATCACAAGCCTGACGCAGTCAAAGACTGCGCGTGGGCTAAAATACTGCCAGGTAACCCAGGCCTAGACAGATATGAGAAATGAAAATAGCAATGACAGTGAGACTCCAGCGTGCATTCGCATGCAGCTCACTACTGGTGGCAAATCAACTTAGCTGAACAACACAGAAGTGCTGCACGATGGCACATCCGTGCACCATGCAATATGAAACAGGAAAAGCTGATAAGCAAATGCATAAATAAAAGAAAGCGAGCAAGTGGAATGTACAATGCGCGGAAAGACATTTGAGTATATAAAAAAATTAGCATAAGTTTTGAGTCATGGCTATTGCTCATCTGAAGAGGCATACAAGTCAACAGCAAATCGCTGTTTTCTATAGTTGTACAGCGATTCCACTGACGAGCTCATCCATACGTAAGACATGGGAAGGTTTCACTCGGTTGACATGTACTGTTTACTGAATCTTCAGGTCTCATGAATCGCATATCACGCAGGTGGTTTCTAAAATCATCTCATTAACTTGGAATGGTCCTCTCCACATGTGGCAAACTTCCACGTGTTACCAGGCCCTGTGGCGAGACGCAGCAACTTTTGTCATAGAATTTCTTTTGTGTTCGTAAGGACGCACCCAATATTTCTCATGCCAGTGCATGCGATTTAATCAGGGTCTACTTAAATTAATCACATATTCAGATGAAGGGATCTTATGTGTGCCAGGATGCGGCAAATGCATATCTGCGGGTAGTCGCATTTCTCTTTCAGTAATCATGAAGTGTGGTGATTGTTTGTAGAAATGTGTACATTCGCGGTGAGCTAACCGTTTTTCGGAATTCACAAATACATTAAGGAATTCTTTTAGAGTTCTGTTAGTTCGTTCTACTAACCTGTTGCTCTGAGGATGATGGGCGCCGTTTTTGACTTATTTATGCCCAACATACGATCCAATACCTTCATCAGAATGCATTCAAAGTTGCTTTCACGATTTGAGTGTAATTGCATTGGGACACTCCATCTAGCTATCCAAGTGGAGAACAAATCCTTGGCTGTTGTCAAAGCATTAATGCGTTCGACTGGTTCGGCCTTGCACCATTTTGTGAAATGGTCTACAATCACTAAAATGTATCGGTTTCCAAGTGCTGTCTCTGGGAGTGGACCCGTCGCATCGATTACAATCAGTTGGTTAGGATAGCCTGTGTGTATACTTTGTAGCGGGGCTTCAAAATTGATTATTGGATTCTTGCTTTGTGCGCACAGATCGCAAGCCTCACAAAAGTTTCGAATATATATATCCGTTGATAAGGCCACCAGTAGCGGTAACGTACCGCATGTATCATTTTGTTCTGTCCGACATGACTCACTGTTTCGTACAATGAGCTGAGTAACGGATTATGATCCGGGCCGTGGTATACGTATAAAACACCATTTTCGACACCTAGACTATCCAACAACGATCAAAGTAAAGTGACTGAAAACTACAGCCAGAAATTTTTACGAGAGGTTTCCTGGTTCACCATTTGTCAATCAGAGTTGTAGTCTGGTGGATAGCTTGGACTTTGCTCCATTCGATGACTTCACTTGCCTGGAAAATGAGAGAACCGCTTAACAAATATGCGCAAGGATGGGTAATCACCGGGAGATCTCAATAGTAAACGTGATAATAAATCAACATTGCAATTGCGGGAACCCGGTCTGTGTTGGCAATCAAAGTTGTACTCTTGTAGTATTTCCTGCTACCTGGCGGTCTGCCCCTCAGGGTCTTTGAAGTTTCGCAACTATTGTAAAATAGAATGATCAGTTCGTACAAGGAAATAAACGAGTGCAAGCATATCCTTCGCTGTAACGTAATAGTTCCTCTCGTTCTCTTTGAGAGCAAGCCTGCCGTAAGCAATCATATTCTTCGCCATCCCTTCCGATTTGAGAATTCACTTGCATCTGTATCCAATATGAACCTCCCGCCTGATGGTGACACATCGGGATATGCTAGGATGGATGAGCGCAGAATCACATTGTTCTGACCAAAAGAATTTACACCCTTTCTCCCTCAATGGAGTAAGAGATTTAGCGATTTGAGCGAAACTGGGAATAAATCTCCGGTAATATGACGACAACTTCAAAAAGATGCGTAGCTCAGAGAGATTAGCTAGTGTGGGACAGTTATTGACACGGTCAATTTTCTCTGGATCGCTCGAGACTCCTTTGTTAGATAATACATGACCAAGGTATTTCACCGCTTTTTGCAGAAAAACGCATTTATTACGGTTTAGCTTCAGACCGAACTCTCATAATCGGCCTCGAAACAATTCCAGGTTAGATAAATGTTCCTCTAACGTACAGCATAAGTCTATTAAATGTAGCTGAAGCATTGGAAAGGCCGAACGGCATGTTAGAAAACTCGTACAGACCATCAGGTAAAACAAATGCGGTCTTTTCTCTATCGTCTGGGTCAATTTCTACTTGCCAGTGTAGTAAACCAAGCTGTACCAGATAATGGATCGATTGTTTCGTCAATTCGAGGTAAAGGGTCTTTTCTGGTTACCTAATTAAGTTTGCGATAATCGACATAAACGCCAGCTACCATTTTTCTTCTTAACGAACACAACAGGGGAGGCCCATGGGCTATGGCATGGTATGAAAGCACAAGCCTGATCCAGGCAAAGTCCCGCACAGTCACAGACTGCACGCGGGCTTAGATACTGTCAGGTTGCTCAGGCCTAGACAGATGTGAGAAAGAAAAAAGAACAGGAAATGGTAGTGAGACTCCAGCCTGTTTCAGCATGCAGCTCACTACCTCTGGTTAATTAATTTAGCACGGTGTTAGCCGCACAGCACAAAGAGGAGTTTGATGGAACGATTATGTTATCATCAAACATATCATTTATCATTTCCTTGAGTTCGCTCTGCAAGTGAACCAGTATACTTCTGCAGGGTTGTTGTTTGGTCCGTAGAATAGCTTATTTTTCACTTTCCAAAATTGTCACACGTTAAACGCATGAAAATATATGGAGTTCCAATATTTTCTTGGTGCACAGCCTCTTGTGGACCATGGCACAAAAGGACTTCGGTGTGTTAATAAGCAACACTCTGGGGATGTCGAGCCACTGCAGCTACGTCTATCGCAAAACATCACAGAAATTGTCACTCCTAAAGAGAATTTTCGGTAGGTTCTCAAAACAGATAATTCCCGGTATTATAAATACGTACATCAGACCCACGATGGAATATGCAGTTCAAGCATGGTCGCCATGGCTTAAACAAGATGTTGCGACTTTGAAACGAATATATCATCGAGCTACCAAACTTGTCACCGGACTCAGCCGGAAACCCTACAATGAGCGAATCAAAACGCTAAATTTATTTGATTATCCACGTCGTCGTCTCCGATGGGATTTAATTTTTGTTTACAATATTTTGAATACCGAAAATCACAATCTACAATGTTCATTGAATCTACGGGCTCGCATAATACAAGAGCTCACACATTTATTCTAACTGTCCCTCAACCGCGACTCAACTGTATACGACATTTTTTGCCATGCGAGTTTGTTTTACTTGAAACAATCTGCTAGATTATGTTGTAAACTCACCAAATCAGCAGATTTTTAAGAGAAGTCTTGATGCCTTTTCAACTCTTAACCCGTGCATCGGTGAAAACTATACATCTTGACCACATATATCTAAATCTCACCAATCGAACACAATTTCTGCACTTTGAATTTTTACCTGATTCTTGAACTGCTCACTAAGCAACCAAGTCCCGTTTTTGTTTGTTATGTTTTTCGTGGTTCCCATATTATTCTGTTATTTTGTAAAGCTAAAGTAATGGTAGTGAAGACACGACACAAAACTGCTGTTCACCCAAGTGACAGATGCTGTTATTATGTTTTCTATCTTAAGATGACCGCCATTAACAGCTCGCAAACTTAGAAAATTATGGCAAATTTTTGCATTCTTTAACTAGTCCGCGATATCCTCGCGTATCAGACCGCACACAAAACCCGATTTAATCAAGTAATAACAACTCTCTCCGCCAATAGATTTACTAATGACGGGAAGCTGCATGCGAGAAATCTCATCCAAATTAAGGGCAATTAATGAATGAGCACAGAGTTTAAACTTACTCCCGTGTACGTGCGATGCACGTTTCTCTGTGTGTAACAAATGGTCTTACTTGTACGCCAAACACATCAAGGCATCTAAATTATTTATCACGTATGATATGAAAGCACAAGTCTAATCCAGTCAAAGTGCCACACAGTCAGAGACTGCACATGGGCTAAGATACTGTCAGGTTGCCCAGGCCTAGACAGATATGAGGAAGAAAAAAGGAAGGAAGCGTCTCACAAATTCTAGCATGATTATTTAAAAAATCTAATGAATCCAACCAATGACCCCCTAAATTTACTGGCTCAACGGTTCTACCGTCGACGCTTGATATACGCGTGACTTTTGAACTCTGGTGAACTCTGAGTTGATGACGCCCACTCCATAACTAGCGTTAACCGATTTGGCTAAACAGTCTCTTGCTAGGAGTATGTTGGAGGTGCGCGAATGGCCTCAGTCAAATCCATGTTGGTCGCTAGTCATGAGACCCGAAAGTTTAATCATCAACTCTTCATTGGTTAGTAACAGATCAATTTAATTAAATGTTAATGGTCTAAAAAGCATACAGCTTTACAAAAAAAACACAGAATAATATGGCAACAACGAATAATATAACAAGCAAAAATGGGATTAGGTTGCTTACTGAGCAGTTCAAGAATCAATTAAAAATCCAAAGGGCAGAAATTGTTTCCGATTGGTGAGATGACAAATTTAGATGTTTCAAGTCAAGATGCAAAGTTTTCTCCGATGCATGGGTTAAGGGTTAAAAAAGCATCGAGACTTCTCTAGGATAAGGGCTTGACCATTTGCTGTCTATCAAGATTTGATGAGTTTACAGCATAATCGGGTAGATTGTTGCAAGTAAAACAAACTTGCACTGGAGAAAATATCATCTACAGCTGAGTCGAGTATGAGGACAGTTTGAGTCAATGTGTGACCTCTTGTCTTATACAAAAGCCGCAGATTAAGTAAACATTGTAGGGGGTGAGTTGCGGTATTTAAAATATTTTAAACCAAAATCAAATCGCTTTGGAGACAACGACATGAATAATCAAATAAATTCAGGGTTTTGATTCGCACATTGTATGGTTTCCAGTTGATTCCGGCGACAAGTTTGGTAGCTAAATGGTATATTATTTGCAAAGTCGCAACAACTTTTTAGACCATAACGACCATGCTTAAAGCGCATATTCTATCGTCGGTGTGATGTACATATTTACAAAGCGGGGATTTGTCTGTTTTTAGAACCTAACGAAAATTCTCTTTAAGAGTGACAATTTCTATGGTGTTTTGCGATAGAATGAGTTGCAGTGGCTCGACATCCCTAGGGTGTCGCTTATCAACACTCCTAAGTGCTTTTGTTCAATGGTCAACGAGAGGCTATGTGCACCAAGAAAATATTGGAAATCCACATGCTCTCCAAGGTTTAATATGTAACACGTCTTGAAATTGTACAATAGGCGATTTTTAGGGACCAAATGTGGAGGTTTACCCGATCTTTCAGGAGCAGTTAACAGTATTACGGTTTATTTATCCTAAACCACATTTTATATCGCCCACAAACAGTACGATCTTACATTTGATGAGAGTCGCTATGTCATTGGCATTAAGTGTTATGAGGATTGGTCCGAGTACAGATCCCTGAGACAGCCCGCTCGTCACGGTTACCGACTTCGACAAATCACCGTCCACAAAGACTTGAACAAGCCGATCAGTCAAGTAATTTTCTAACCAGGCTAATAGTCTGTCAGCTTCGGCAAGAGAATATTCTGTTTCGCGCGGACAAATGCTTTCGACACATCGAGGTATCATACATGGATGGTATCCTCAACATCTAATGCTCGAGTCCAATCGTCAAGGGCGAGGAGAAGTTTAGTAAGGCACGACTATCCATTTCTAAAACCGTGTTGCGCTCCAAAACATTGGCTATTTTCTTCAAGGTATTTGCTAAGTTTGTTCGCCACGATACTTTCGAGACGGCGGACAGCAAGGTAACAGGCCTGCAATTTACGGGCCCACAACGCACCCCGACTTTAAAAATCAGGAAGATTATACTGGATTTCCAGTCTGTCGGTATGACACTTTTGGACAGCGATTAACAGAATAACTCAGTCAGAGGTCCGCATAGAAATTGTGCACAATGCTTGAGTATATTGGGGGTAATTTTATCATAACCAGGGGATTTTCTGAGATTCAACGATAGTAGAGTTCCAAACACCTATTCTTTTTTCATAGATCTTATGTTTCCAAGGGTACAAGATGTGTTACTCTAGGATCCAATTGTATATCCACGCTTTCCTTCGGGCAAAATGCAGTAGCATAATAACTTACGAGAACATCCACAGTGCAGTGGATGTCCAGAGTTCATCCGTAAGGCCGCAACTTCTGGTTTCACTGAACAATGTTTGTTTACAATCTGGTAAAGGAGCTTTGGATTTCGCTCTATTTTAGACAGTATATCAGCTGGATACTGTATTTTGTCTTCAGCGATAAGTTTAATAACTTCGTTTCTAAGTGTTCAAAAGATCTTCCAAGCTGTTTCGATGGTTAACCGGCGATGGTTTCTCCAAGCTATATTTCGCAAATCAAATCATTTCCGCGTGCGATTGCGGATTTTGAATCAGAATGCATTTCCACGTTGTTTAGAAACGATTGCTGAGTTGGAGTTGATTTCCCGGTTAAACATTGTCAAAATGTTGGACCACTGCTCTTTTAATCCGATGCTTTCAATTTGCAAATCGTTAATCAAACTTAGGGCGTTTGATAATTTAGATAGCCATACCTTTCTAGTGGTTTTTGTTGTGTCATTTTTTCGCTATGCTCGACAGAGGTAGTCAAAATACAAGACCAAATGGTCGCTCGAACCTAGCGAGCAATCGTATGTAATGTTTTAGACGGAATATTTTTCAGTTGTCAAGATCAAATCGAGCGTTCAAGGTATATCTATTGCTCTGTATCTTTATTGCTTTTCGCGTGATTATCAAAGGGAATTTCTTCAAAAAGCTGCTGGAAGATGGCAGCTTGACCCCCTGTCGTCTATCAAGAAGAAGAAGAAGAAGAAAACTTATTTTAGTATTCAGTGTGTTTGACATATAAAATTCTCCTATGATCAAGATTCTGGTATAATATCTCGAGGCAATCAAGCGCAGCTTGCCGATAAGGTCATATTATACTGTTCCAGAGCTAATGGCGGACGATGAATTGAAATGATTGTGCAATCTTAGTCTTTAGTCGTTGTGAACAAGCACCATAGCGCCCCGAAGCACCGAGTCGGGATCCGTGAGTTCTCTGCATTTAAGATTATTTTATTATTATATTTGCACAATCTGATACAGATATGGTGCCGTTCAACATAAACAATGAGATGTACAAAGCGAGAAGGGGGGTCCAAAGCGTTGTCATCGGCATCGTTGAACGTAGGCATGATACTACCCGGTTGCCTACACCGAAGTAGGGAGATTTCGTTTAGGGGGTCCCACCCCGAGCCTTTACCCACAAGGCAGTGGAGCGAGAGAGGTTCGCACCTATCGGTGGCCGGTGACCGACGAAGCGGTTCATACGCCCTTTTCTGGGAATTTCCAGTTCGGAGCCCGATAACCCCGTTGATAGGTTGGTGACTTCAGTTTTTGCCTGTGCACCATACAATGTCCTTGGATAGGACAAGGGGGCATTTGAGTCTTTGTTGATGCACGGTCTAGGAGCAGCAGACAATATCTAACTCACAATCGTGGATTTCTGGGTTAAGCCAAGTTTCTGTGATGGAAATTAACTGAAGTCGTTCAGTCTCAAATCTAGCGAAGTTAGACAAATTTGATAATCAAACATTGAGCATTAAAGAATGGTTTTGGTAAGCAAAGATGGATGGTGTCGTGCGAGGATATAACCTGAGACAACCGTCATTGTCACGCAGAATCAGGAAGAGTCTGAATTTCTCTGTTTTTGACGAGATAAGTAGCATATCGGTCATAGAGGTCTTTCCAGGTTGAGAGGCGCAAATCGAATTAACTTTCTGACCAAAATAGATTGCATCAACTCGTTTCAGTCCACACTCCGGAGTCATTTGCGCTCGCCGGCTGATTTTGTGTCCCAGTTAAAAATTAATTTCTTAGTTCAAATGATGATCATCATCACAGACAGCATTACACCGGTAGCGCGTACCGAATGCTTAACTGCTACACAACCATGAAAAAGTAAAATCCTAAAAGATGGGGAAGGAGGGACTTAAATAGCTACGGATTCTGTAGAATAGTAAGCACAAAAAACTGGGTAGAGGTGCCTACACCTCGAATGGAACATGCATTCAAACAAGTTTCGTGAACGAGTAGAGCAACATCAGCATGGCAGGTTCCTTGCGGCTTTCACTGTCATGCATCATAAAAAGCTTTTCTCGTCACTTCGATTGACAACATACAAGGTTAAGCAAACACTCCAAGAAGATGCTTAGTGCAAGACCGCCATTAAACACGGTTTCGGGACATATCCTGAAGCGTAACTAGTCATTGCGATCTGATAGCGAAGATACCAGCTTGGAAGACGCGCTGCGCCGACTTTGGAAAGGTTACTAGTAAGGGTTTTTAACTGCTTATGCCATGTGACGGTTGGGCCACCCCGAGAATTACGCCAATCAGGATGTGGCGTCGCAAAAAGAATCTGTTTCGGAAGTCGGTGGTCCGGCATCCGTAAAACGTGACCCAACCAGCGTAACCTATGCAGGTTGATCTGCTTTTCTATATCGACATTACTACCAAACAACTTATTTCGGAGAGCATCGGTGCGCATACGATTGTAACAGCTAACTCCTAGAATGCTGCGGAGACACCGGTTGTCAAATACTTGGAGACGCTGAATGTGTTCTTTACGTAATGTCCAGGTTTCGCACCAATACAGTAACACAGCCCGAACTGTCACTTTATAGACTATACCCTTGAGTAACAGAGACAGTCCTTTCTGACGCCAGAGGTTACCTAGGTTGCGGAATGCTACGGTCGCCTTAGGAATACGTACCGAGACCTCGTCTTCTAACGATGCAGGATTATTGATACGATTACCGAGGTACGTAAACGATCTACAATTTCAAGCGCCTGATTGTCAACTAATAAATTTCTGTTTAATAAGTCGATGCCCTGCAGCAGAACACTACACTTAGAATGTGCAAACCGCATTCCAAATGCGGGCACATTACTAACTAGCTTAAGTATCGCCTGTGCATCTGTGTAAGAGTCGAAGAGCAGAACTGTATCATCAGCATAGTCCAAGTCGAGAAGCTTGCCGCCTGGTATTATGTGAACTACGAAAACTGGGGCATCCTCGTTGCATAATTCCATGATGGCATCAATTACAAAATTGAACAAAAACTGAGAAATCGGAGCGAAGTTGTCCTTAAAATTAAGAACAATCTCTAACCTAGGCTACGTATAAGTGTTGTTGCTGTTTAAATGAATTCCGTCGGACCTTGACTGAAAGAACCCTGATTGTTGTTCATGGAGCCGGCAGGGTGACCAAGAGGATCAAAGCAAGATGCTGGGTATGGAATGTACTGAGCTGCATGCAGAAAACGCTAGGGCCTCGCTGCCCCCCCATTTCTTATACCCGTCTAGGCTTGAGCAACCTGACAGTATCTTAGCCCGCGTGTAGTCTACGAATATGCGACACTGGCACGACTAGGCTTGTCATTTTATACATACATGCACACACAGATATACGCATATATTTCTCCTTTCCTGTTCAATTTTGTAATTGATACTATCATGGAATTATGCAACAAAGAAACATCATCTTTCAGAGTTAACAAAATACCAGATGGTAAGCTACTTGATTTTGAGTATACTGATAATATAATTATTTTTCGACACGTGCACAGATGCATAAGCTATACTAAACAAATTAGCACAGTGCACGGATCAGACTTGTGCTTTCATACTATACCATAAACAAACTAGCCAGTATTATGCCCGCATTTGGAATTTGTTACGATAACCGGCAGTATGTGTTAATTTATTAACAGATACGCATGAAACGGAAACGGTAAGCAGTAGGTGTGACGGTTCTGAACCCAAACTCCAAGAATTTTTCCACTCCATCCACTACAATCGAGCGAAAAAACAGTAGCCGACCCCATCAAGATCGGCACTGTAGAATCACAATTACTTTACCACAAATCCTTAAAATGCTGCTACACAGATGCCCGAGACCTTCTCATGAAACATTAAAAACTAAGTCTACATTTTACACTTCAGTATCGCCTCAAATTACGCGGACGTGATTCTGCTCTGTTAGCTGTAATCTGCCGTCCTCCGGATGCATCAGAAGCTACCGACCTCTGCTTAATTGTATGTATGTATGAAATCACAAGCTGATCCAGGCAAAGTGCCGTACAGTCAGTCAGTCTCTGACTGTACAGAAAAAGCGATGTTTGACCGACTGCCATCTTTGTTTCGAAATCATTTCTGCGAACATGTTGGCAGTGCCAGACAATTTGGGTTCCAAGGAGTATTGGACAGATTTCGTGAAGAAATGGCGGGTACTTTTAAAAATGACCGCATCAGAAAAGCCACGTATAACACAGCGAGGAAATTTTGAGCAAAAACAGCCAAACAACTGCACTACGTACTCATGTTTGGTAAGCATATTCTGCTCGCCCAACTCCTTTCCGATGGAAAACATATCGACGTTTGTGGAATCACAGCATTTCTCTCGTGCGGCAAAACCGATATCGATATCAGTGTGAACTGACTGACAAGTTCATGCAAAACCCAAAACTCCTCTATCAACAAATCAACAGGAGGAGAAAGGTGCAAATAGGGATCCCTCCTCTCGAATCTTCAAGAGGTTTAACCATTACATTCGGTGTCGCACCGAACGCACTACGAACTTATCTTTTAGATGACACAAGCGACAATGCTGCCACATTGAATCTCAATGATCCCCTACCTTTCGAACATTAATGTTACCCCTGACACTTTTTAACGAAAAATACTATGCACGCGCTAGAACGCTTATCTGGTGACGGATCAAATTTACCCAGAGGATCTGAATATGGCAGCCACCATACTCTCAGTCTATCTAGCAATATTTTAACATTCACTCGATGCTTCAGAGATTTCACAACATGACAAAGATGATCGGAAAATGATAAGTAATTACCGCCTCGTCATCTCCAAGGTTATGAATGACATCGTGACTTATGCCACAATAAATCTTCTTGAAGTAAACAAAATTATGACTAATGAAAAACAGGGATTCTTCAGGCATCGTTCATGCAACTCGAATCTCATACTAGCGTGCGTTGATTTTTCGAAAACATTTGACCGCGTCAATCAAAATATAATACAAAAAAGATCCAGCTCTACGTTGACCTGAATAGAGCAATTCCAAAACAACCGAACATTTCGTTTGCGGTCACGTGGCATAGGTAGGTAAGAACCCTTACTAGTAACCTTTTCAAAGTCGGCGCAGCACGTCTTCCGGGCTGGGGTCTTGCGATCAGATATCGCAATGGCTATTTACGCTTCAGGATATGTCCCGAAACCATGTTCAATGGCGGTCTTATACTAGGCCTCTTCTTGGAGTGTTTGCTTAGCCTTGTATGTTGTCATGTGGAGTGACGAGGAAAGCTTGTTGTGCTGCGTGACAGTGAAAGCCGCAATGAAGCTGTCATGCATGTTCCATTCGAGGTGTATGAACCTCATTCCAGTTTGTTTGTGTTAACTCTTCTATAGAATCGGTTGCTATTTAAGTCCCACCCTTCCCCATCTTTTAGGATCTGACTTTTTCATTGTTGTGTAGCAGTTAAACATTCGGTACGTGCTATCGTTTGCTTGGGTGGGGTCCAAAATCTCCACCTAATAGTTGGCTGGAAACCTTACGAGATATGGCTACAAACCGAAGTCAGTGGCGGCAGTGTATTTTAGCATGTGGGTCATAATTTTTTTAATCCGGTATATTTTAATGGAAAAATACATAAATAAAAACAAAAAATCGCATGCAGTGAAACTACAAAAACAAGCTGCTTTTGCACATTCCACTTGCCTGCTTTCCACTTTTACGAGCTTGCTTATTTACTTTTCCTGCGTCATATTGCTTTGCACTTTGGCGGGGACCAGACTTGTGCTTCATGATTATAATGATAATGATCGGGAAAATGCTGTCTCTGATGATTATTATTATTATTATTAAAAAGGCCACAAACCTTGTCTGTGAAATTGGCTATGTCAGTAGTAAACCTGGAATAGTGGGGATCTTGGAACATATTACATGTGATAAAAGAGGAAAAATACGTCAACCAGAGTAAATATAACCCCCAAAACATGCGTTTAAATGTTGTTTGACAGCTAAAAGGGATGCAGAAGTTACAACTGCTGCAGGCAGCGTGTTCCATGATCGATATATAAGAATAGGCGAGAATTTGTGGCATCAAATGGGGCGACTCGTTTTGTGTGACAATTCGAGGTGATGTCCAGTGTTGAGCAAGATGGGACAAGTAAAAGAAGTTTGTACACGGATTATCAATTTCGGTGTACGCACGGAAGGTAAAGACGAGATCTACCCGCAGAAGATGGTATTTGTGTGAGAATACTTCACACCGCCTCAGACTTTCTTCGTAAGCCATACAGTGAACGCCTCGAATGAACTTCATAGCTCGGTGCTTCGGTTGCTTCAATCGCTTTGAATGCTGACAGGGGATTCCAACTATGGACAGATATGGGTTGTCACGAGACTTTGAAAGATGCGCGTCGAACGTTTTGAAGGTGCGCCTAAGAAATCTTAAATTTCGATTAGCCGATGCAGCAGCTTTTCAGCAATGAATGGCAGCCTAGGTCACGCTGAATAATGATCCCCAAGTCAGACTTGCTTACATCACATATATCTCGTAAATAATCTCTTCGTTATTCCGAAATTGATATGACTTTTTTATTTACGAGCCTTTGTACACAATATGATATCTGTCTTATTCATATTTCTATGTTCGGTAGATTCACATTTGATGTGCGCTCTATTTCGTTCGTGAAATTAATTTGTTTTAGTCACTATTCTAATATTTTCTATATTATGTTTGCCAACAAGTGCCTAAAATATTCTTGTTGCAGAAAAGTATTGAATGGTATCGAGTATAATACTTGCAAGAGATGGGCACATCCGAAGTGTTCAGGGATAGATCCCAAGCACTATAAGGTTTATGTCACTCACCGTTGACGTTAAATCGGCTCGTCAGAGAATACGGGATAAAGCTCGTAACATCCTGGTGCTTAAAAAGGATTAACCCTATATACGCGAAGCGAAAACGCGTAAGTCACTCGACAGAAGTTGTATAACAAATTTTCTCCGTAATGTTGGAATGCGCCCAGATAAGCTACTACAGCGTGTTCATCGTGTTGGCATTTGGAAGGGCGACAAAATTAAGTCAAGTCACTCTCCAAGATTACTTTTAATTGAATTTCTCTTGCAATCTGATCGTGACCAGTTCTATGCAAGTTACATTTTCTTGAATGAAACTAACAACGAGAAACACGTTGTTGTGCCCGATCAAAGGGGGAATCCGAAAGGTTAAAGGAATCACGTTATGATGTAACTTAGGCCATTATGCGCTGTTCTTCATGAAAGGATGGTCTGGGCCGAACCAGTGCTGTTTATCTTATAAGATGTCTGAGGACTTCATCGAATGGACTTGCATGCATGCCATGAGTCAACATGTTAATGAGCCCACAATGTTCCGTCAGGGCTGCTTGCCTTAGATCCTGGATCTCGTTATCTCTTCAAGCGAAGAAATGGTTCGACAGGCCGATTATCTCACTCCACTTGGAAAAAGTGATCACGTTGTGATCAGCTTCCAACTAGTACTCAGGTATGATAAAACCTCCTCTCAAAGTGAGGCGCAAGATAGGTTTGCTTCGTTGATGCACGCCAAGCTACAGTGGTGGACACCTGCGATGCGACGGGTGATTAGAATGCAGGACCGTGGCTGGAAAACTTACAAAGTTTCTCAGACACAACGGTCCTGGACAAGGTATAAAATGGTCAGAAATAAGGCTGTGGGAACCCAACGCAAGGCAAAATGTGACTTGTAATCACGGTTGGTGCGCAATATAAAGCAGTGTCCAAAGCGTTACCATAGTTATGCCCAATATAAAGGCAAAACGCGCGATTGGATTGGTAACTTTCAGCAGGAAAACGGACCTCAAATAGTCTCAGATTAAGAAAAGGCTTCGGTCTTTCTCAAACATTTCCAATCTGTTCAGAGGCTTGATCGCCAAATAGATCCGCTTTACATGCCAGTCATCAAAAGGCCAGATATTGTTACTTCACTCGAGGAGTTATCCTTCACTGATGATGAGGTTAAACTTGCTCTTGCAGCAACTAACCCCGATAAATCTACTAGCCCATATAAAGAATCCGGCGCCAATACTAGTAGAACCTGTGGGTCGTCTTTTTAACGCTTCCTTGCAGTATGGATATATTTCGAGTATTTGGAAGCTGGTTGATGTGATTCCAATGCATAAAGGTAGCAGTCGATCCTCAGTTTGTGATTACAGACCTGTAATTCTTACTAGCATCCTTTGTAAATTTCTGGAGAAACTTATTAAAGATAGGATCTGTCGCCATCTAGTTGATTGCTCGTTGCTGAACTCTGCTAAGCACGGCTTCCTAACAAAACTCTTGTGTTTTCTAAATGAGGTCACCATGAGGCTAGATAAAGGCCAACAAGTTGAAGTTTTTTACTTGGACTTTTACAAGGCCTTGGATTCGGTAAACCACAGATTGCTTGCAACCAAACTTGGTTATATGGGTATCGATGGTGTTCTGAAGAACTGGATAATAGGCTTCTTAAGCAACAGAATCTTTCGCGTCAGGATAGGCAGTATGTATTCTACGAAAGTGAAAGTTGTTAGTGGAGTCACACAGAGTTCAATACTCTGACCGCTTCTTTTCCTTATTTTTATCGATGATTTGGCATTGTCGCTTAAGTGACCCTGCTATATATTTGCGGATGATGTCAAGTTTATCGGATCACTGAATGAACAGGATCTTATTGAGGATATCAAAAAGGTCATCAAGTGATCTGCTACATGGGATCTACCAGTTAACTTCACTAAAAGCTCTTTTTTTCTAAAGACATTAGGAAGCTGGAGGTTGCTGGACTAGATGGTATACTTGAGATAACTGGGGTGCCGAAAGTTTGTGACTTAGGTATAGAGGTTTCGGCGGACTTTAAGTGGTCTGATCAATGTGCAGCTGCTGCACAACGCGCTAGGAGCAAGATTTTTCGCCTTCGATCAGTTTTATTCTGCAGGTCCCCAGTGGTTTTCACACCAATATACAAAGCGGTCGTGAAACCACATCTCGAGCATTGCGTTAAAGTATGATCACTTTATTCGGAAAAAGATATTGCCAAGCTTGAAGTTGTTCAGTGCCTAGCTACTCGTATGACTGTAGGGCAATCAGGTAGGTCGTATGAGGAACGATTGCTGAGTCTGGATCTCTTCTCACTGAAAAGAAGGCGGCTACGTGGGGACCTGATTGAAACCTTCAAAATCAGGGCAGGTTTCAGTACTGTTCATCGAAGTGAAATGTATGCTCTAGCGCCAAGTGTTGGTACTCGAGGCCAGCCATTAAAACTGGTCAAGCGACATATCAGTTCTAATCTCCTTCTTCTTCTGAATCGAAAGCAGAAGGGATAAAATCCCGTTTAAGTTTCATCACAGTAGTATACATGGGTGACTTCTGCTGACAAGGCAAACCCTGAGAGTAGAGGAACACCACCACGATCAAGTCCATCCGTCTTAACAAATGCTGATCCAACGCGCTTTTGAATAGCTGTTCAGATGGGAGAGACAGGAGCCCTTTCGGTAGTGAGTTCCAAGTGTTTACCACCCGTGTGGATAGCGTGCTCGCATTAATCAGCTTCAGCCTTCTAGGCTTCTGCAACTTAAAGTCACGTCCTCGAGTCCTCGACTCGCCTACTAATCGGAAGTACTAGAGGAACTCCTCTCCATATTGACCGAAAAGAATACGGCGTGTCAAGAGCAGGTCAAATCTTTCCCTTCGACGTTCTAGGGGGTAGTTTCAGTAAGCTCCTCCTATCCTCATACACGAGTAGGCGCATTCCACAAACCATCCTAGTGCCCCTCCTTTGTACCCTCTCCAAGGAGTCGCATCCGCCTTTAGACTGAGGGAATGCAACAGGTAGCCCATATTCCAACAGAGGACGAATGTACGCAGAGAAAAGTGTTTGGAACATTTTCGGGGTAATGGACGCAAATGAACGCCGAATCGCCCAAAGCATCCTGGTAGCGCTGCCTATTCTCCGACAAGTGTCAGCCTTCGACTTCAAGGAATCTATAACCAGAATCCCTGAGTCTTTTTCGACCGTCACCGCTCTAATAGGCTTACCTCCAATAAAGTATTCACCACCAGTGTCATCGAAGTTTATGCGCATGACTACTGTCTTCGTAAGTACTTCTTTAGTGAAAGGGTAGTAAATTACTGGAATCGTTTTCCTAAAAAAGTTGTTTATTCTACTTCGGTAGAGGGTTTCAAGAAGGGACTCAACTCTGTGTGGCCTTCTTTATTTCCTTATTTTTATCCGTAATTAAATAGTTGGTATGATCCTCATGTTGTCTTTGGAACGCACTAATGTCTCTCCTCACTTATTGTTGAGGGGAGTTCTTCGGTTGCATTCAAGATTACGCTACTGCCAGAATATATTTGTGAAGATATTACTTGAAGTGGTAGACGATTTTCTGTGGCATACCACCGAAAGAAATCTCGACGTTCGAATGGCTCGTTAGCCACTTACTGTTCTGTGCAAACGGAACTTAACTTAACACTTGTTAAATTTGCCACTTTTCCAGAACCTTGATATATCTACGTCACATTAGAATTTGAAATAGAATTGTTTCATAGGATGTGTTAGACTCTCCTGAGTTGAAGCCCTGCGTGTCCAAGCGCTACTGATTAACCAAAATTAACAATTGTGGCAATCTATAAGACAATGGATTCTTCCGTGATATTTTTTATCCAGCTTTTTCAACACACTATACACGACGCAATGCGATTATGTAAGTTCTTCACTTTTCATTCTAATAAATTTCTAAAATATTGAAACTGAGCGTCAGCTGACCAAGGTCGACATTTCAAACATTTCACGCTCTTGTTTATTTCACTATTAACTCCGTTTCAGGGTATCTCTTCCACGTTTCGTTGCAAAACGGCACTTTTAGTCCTTCACCATCAATTATCATAGTATTGGTAGTTTTTCGGATCATTACCAAGCTATTTTCCTACCAACATTTCTCGTCAGATTTCGTCATGAAGCTGCGTACTTTCCACTAGGAAACATCCCCAGGCAAAAACAAGAATTCAAGCAACCTATCGTTTCATGATAATAGCCTGTGTGCACATGAAGTCAAGAATGGCATGGAATGCAGCAATTGTTTGCTGTGGTATCATTTGCAGTGCACTGCTCTTCCTAACAGCGAGCTGACGGTTCACCTTGCTTACAGCAGCAAATTATCGTTTTGTCCCACGTGCTGCAACCCAAGTTTTTCGATACATGACCAATCTAATTATTGAGTACGCAACGATCACGCGCGATCTACAAACTTGCTTGCACCTTCTAGAAGCCAAATTTCATTCACTTTTTCAACTGAACCGCAAACTACTACACCTTGTACAGAGACCGACAAACAACCCAATCTCATAATAACCACCGCAGCACCATCAACTGCGAGAGCGCGCGCTGAAAACATCGATAGTAGAAAGCACGAGCTTTCTACTCTAGTCCCGTAGCAACGACAACGAATGTTTCGTTAGCACGAGCGCAGGCAATTACCGTGATTTGCTCCAATGTCCCTGAGACTGATTCACCCAGCTTCAAAACCGTCAATATCAAGATATGCAACAATGGAGAAAACTGTGTCAAGAGGTAGGCCTTAACATAGAACTGACTAGCATCGACCGCTTGTCAAGACACTAAAAGTCGCCACATGTTGTTGAACCACAATTGTTGCACATTGTGCTGAAGTCGTTAGCAGATGTTGAATCTGTTCTTCTGTCCGCTTATATTTTTCGAAACATCTCGTCTATCATCCGTATATTTCCCGGTGTATCCTCGGCCTATAGTCAAGCAAAGAACCAAGAGAGTTACGATTGGAAGCTCGAAAGCGACAAAAAAGCATCTTCGTTCATGGCATTCGTGTATTTAATGAGAGTGATGCTTACAAAATCACCACTCATGATCGAGAACCGTGGCGCTTCTTGCAGCAACTGATTAAAATCACCCTACACTGACTACTTCTGTGATGCGTTTACCAGCCTCTGTTAGTTGCCAGGTCCCCGCATACTTAAGGTCACCTTTTAATCTGAATCTATGGTGAGCGGCGTTTTGCAACACAGCACACAAGCATTGTGCTCCAGCAGAAGTTCGTCTTCATTGGCCCTGGAAAACCGAACAAACAGTAAACTGCTATGGACGCCATAGCCTCCGTGAAACGAATATGGTGCAGGCGGGCAAGGCTAACCAAAAACACAAGAGCCCATCCAAATCTGATCGGCGTTCTAGATATTCATATCACTGATGTTGCTCCTAACTTTTCGCGTGAGGGCTTAATGTTTCTCGACACAAACCTGCAGGGTCTAATCAGCAAACTTGCAGAACTACTCTACGTGCTGCTCGTTATTTCGACCGAATAGCTGTATCAGAAACGTGGCTTAGCTCTTCGATCACTGATGCCAAGCTTTTTCTTTCAAGTATGCTCATTCTCAGGATCGATCGTCCAACTAATAGGAGTGGTGTTCTTCTATACTATAATTCACGTCTTCCTTGTGAGGTTCTTTTGTATGACCAACTCAGCGCAGTGGGCTTACTTTTGTGTCCCCTGCAACTTTAAAATAAGGTCGTACCCTCGTCGCGGTAATATATCGTACACCGAATAATCAAAGTTCTGTGTATGGTGTCGTTCTGGCATTCATTAGCTTCGCCTTATCACTAAGCCATGCTGATGGGGGATTTCAACTTTCCTGTGGACGTCAGCCAACCCAGCCATAATATGTTCGCTGCGGATCCGAATGATCTCATCAGCAGCCATCCTTTGTACAATTACGTGAATGTTACTACACGTTTTCCGAATGACCACTGTCCACCTTCCTTCGATCTTGTGCTGACGAACGAGGAACCTATTGTAGAAAAAATTCTTTATGAGCCGCCTTTAGAAAGAGCGACCACGTTTCGTTTCGTATGCAGAATTTTTCGACGAGAAGACACCACTTGCACGTATAGTTCCAGACTTCAAGGCTTTACCAGAAATCGTCAAAGCTAAAAAATGCGACTTCATGTTGAATGGCAACCCTGAGCTCACCTGGTCGAGATTTGTCCCGCAATGACACTTTTGACTGTGACAATCATTGTCTGTCAAAACAGGCGAATGACGTATCCCACGTACTTGTATTCCTAGTAGAACACCTAAGTGGATCATCTACAGAAACACCGCTGGCATGCGTTCCGATCTAAAGAATGTGTGCAAAATTGGTAAGCATATTGACAATTACGCAACAACTGTACGTCTCTAGTGCGTCAAGATAAGCTGGACTACCATAAAAAGTTACCTGCACGCATTCTGAACAGCCGAAATCTGCTATACCGTCTTATAAAAGGCAAAAGTAAAGTTAAAAGTGGTATCCCCCACTGAAAAATGAAGGCGGTTCCACATTGACTTCCATGGAAGCCGCAAATACCCTGAAGGGTCACTATATGCGGGTATTCCAGAATTGCCTACCAACGTACTTTAATATCACCACAGCCAAACCTAGACTCTGTACTATTCTGTTTACCGCTAAACGCGTGAATATTCATCACCGGGAGTGGACCAGATCATACCGGGAGCATTTGATGCGGTTTTGCGAAACTTTGTTAATCAATTTCCATGTTCTTCCAACGTTTGTTGTATACCCCCCATGTTCCCGAAGATAGAAAACAGGTAATCGCTAGCTCAATCTATAAATGAGGAACCGCAGTGACCCTGTGAATTACCACGCAGTAACTCTGCTCCATGTGCTTTCCAAATTGCTGGAATCTATTGTATTTGACGATTTGATGGCATTCCTGGATAGCACGAATGCTGTCGCTGCAGAACAACATGAGTTTTGCCGCGGACACTCCTATACAACAAAGTTGCTTTTGGTTCGGGACAGCTGGACCAAAACTGTCACTGCAGGCTATGGTGTTGATGTTGGATTTCACCAAATGTTTTCACCGTGTTAGACAACCAATTTTACTGCAAACGCTTGCAATGGCTAGCCCACTCTTGTCTTAGCTAGCCGAATTCCCTTCGCTCGAGGATACTTCGCGTACGCGTCTGACAATAGCTTTCAGATTGTTTTTTATAAAATGCGGATTTTGGGTGGGCTCTATACTCGGTTCGCGTCTATTCTTGATGTTCAACAACGACATCGGAGCATGTGTAAACTCACGTTTTCTAATTTTCGTGGATAATAATTAACTATGGCGCATCCTCTCTTGCTCGAACGATTGTGACGACCAACGGGTGTATCTTACCTCACTTGATATCTGAGCAATTTCGAACCAGCTCCTATTCAACCCATGAAAATGCCGATTGCTCCGCATTCGTCACACTGGCTAACCTAGGTACAAGCTAGGGGACACCAAACTTTCGGTAAGCATGCAGTTTCTCTTAACCGAGCACGATGATAGATCAGATGGAGAAGGGACGTATATAAAAAACTCTAGAATTCACTTTCTTTACGGCATATGCTTTTGTAACAATTACTGGGAGTATTCCGGAAAAAACTTATCCTAGTTGCGGTTTAAACCTTGTTTGAAACACATGACGAAACTACAGCGTATAATTTCGTCTGGATGACTGTTTCGATAATCTACTACCCTAAGTCTGAAAAGATATTCCTGGAGTCCAGCCGAAATCGCTTCTTGACAAGTGTAGGTGAATGGCCCGCGGGTGCCCGGCTCGGAACGCAAGGTAAACAAGTCATTAATTAGAACGCTACTTAACCGCATTAGGATCTTACAAGTTTCAAATAAATCACCATTTGAATGACGGCGCCTACGTTAGAAAAGATCTACAGACTTCAGACGTGCAAAGAGTGGTTTCCTTTGCTGACCCTCAATCATGCGATCTGCGAGACGCTCACTATTTACGCTTTCAAGTCGAACGATGTCCTGTTGTATTGGGGACACCCGCATGGACACATATTATCGTTGCGGTCTAAATAATGCTTAGTAAATTGGCTGAAATACATCAGGTATTCTGCTGGATAGCACTGATTTCAATCAAATAAGTAACTTCCCTGCACGTTGGGCTGCAACGGCCCATATTCCTCCCATTTGAAGCCAGCCCTAATCAATACTCTCAAATCATTAACACACTGTACGGCGTTAAAGCTAAGAGAATTTTCCTATACCCGGACCGAAATCATATCAACCAGTGCTGACAATAGTTCTATTCATTCAGATCAGTGGGAGGTCCAGTTTATGACATGCATCAAGATATTTTTATCCGTTGATCTGATGAACTTCACATCATCCCCAAAAATGACTTATTAGCACTTCAGAGCAGACAATTAGCCAATAATGGAAATCAAGAATAAAAGAAGACCGAGTGCCGAACCTTGAGGTACCCCGTTAAATACGTTGGTTTGGTTAGACAACGTGAATCCTACTCGAACTCTGAATGTCCTACCTGCTATGCATGCTTTTATACAACCAATTAGACTATCCCGTATGCCAGTTGCTGCTAGCTCGATCTCTAAAAGGCGGTGATTTACGGAATCGTAAGCCTAGCTAAAATCTAGGTAGAGGGCTTCGACTGGTTTCGCTTCGTCCAGACTTCTAGTGAAGTAATTAGAAAAATGAGAAGGTTAGTCAGGTAGGATTTTTTCTCGAAAAATCCACGTTGAGTTACACTCAGTGGATAATGCCGAGAAAGATGATTACAGAATTTGTCACGCAATAGTTTTTCCAATATTTCGAGACGATGTCAGTCAGGCTGAAAAGCTTATAGTTAACAAGAGTTGACTTGCAAACACCCTTGTGTATTGGCACGACTATGGCTTCTTTACGCTCACTAGGAACCACTCCCAGGTGCAAGCAAGAATTAAAGAGCTTGTACAATGTTTCGGTAAGCACTATGGCAAGATTCTTTAGCATAATTGAGTGGAACCCACCGGTCCCTCCGCTTTATTGACGCGAAAATGGTTAAGTGCCTCATACACCTCAGCCTCATTGAACGACATGTCAGCTAGTCTGTGTCACAAAGCTGTTAGGATAAGCAGTCCAGACGAAACATTCAAATAATAATCCCGCCGTTGAATGCTCCTGGAAAACCGTGACAATGCAGTCGCCATAGATAGGTCGGTATCCGGTACTTTTCCATTTCAATAGTTTTACATCTCCTATGGTTTCCATGGTTTTGCCTTCTGGTTGTGAGATGCTATTATATATGTATAATCTTTCTGGATTGCATTCAGAATCCTTAGCTACAGAAAAATCAAAATTCTGTTTGAGCAAACACTGTAATTTAACACAAGCGTTCCGAGTGGTTTTGTAGCAGGTCAAAGAACCAGAAGTGAGGGATAGCTTTTTATTCCGCCGTAGGCGATCCCGTTTACGGGTAGATCAACTTACACGAGGATTCCACCTGGGCGGCCTTTGATGCCTTCTCACGCACTGCAGCGAAGCGTGCTTGTCTTTTAACCCTTTTAGATACTTACATACTCTATCCAAGTTTTTAATTACATTGGAATCGCTAGAAAACTGAAGGGAAAATTTTGAAGTCTGTAGCAATAACCCAAAGCCTGTAAGTCCAAAATTGCGTCTAGAGCGAGCAAGAGGTTTGGGGAAATGCAGTACCGCTCTAAAACTTATCATTGCTTGATCGCTTTTTCTGAACGGTGGTAGGTATTTTAAATACCTAAAGGATCAACTGGGACGAAATACAAAGCAAGAGTAGATGGAGTACATCCATGGCAAACCATCGTGGGATATCATTACATGCTAATGTACATGCTAGCGAAAAGTTTCTGGGTGCAAAATTCACGCATTTTATGGTGCCGATGAGCACATATCTTCACAATTTCAAAAGCACGGTAAATATTCGTTCACGAGAAATATAATAGATCATAACTGTATGAAGTTACGTAAATTCCGGTTCAATGCTTACCATGGGTTAATAATCACGTGCAGTCAAATCCCTATGCAACAGAAACATGTCCAAATTTTTCAATAAATAACTTGACGCTGAGGGCGGTGAAAATAGATTATTTCAACGCATGTCATACTGAACAGACACATACAGATTAAAAATATTGGCGACATTTAACACGCAAAAAAATAGTTCTCGATATTGTCACGCGGCTGCGTGTATGTGGCGACACACATTATTCAAATAAATTTTTAAATAGGGTTTGGGGTATGTCATGCTTTGTCTGTAATTTTCACAGCACTTTGATGGCTAATTTGAAGATGTATGGGTGGGCTCAGCTTTTGAATTCGTTCCTTGCATGTTATTTTTGAGAAACCACACTCAAGATTGTTTGCA